>JACCPG010009282.1:0-126357 GCA_016069955.1 Drepana arcuata | reverse complement strand
GTGTGCACACTATTAGGGACGTTTATCACTTAAAACATAGTACACAATAACGACAATTTAGTTTTTTTGAAAACCTATAAGTATATTTTTCAAAATCTACATTCCCAAATGCGAGGCAATTTATTAGTTTCATAATTATCTATCGCCTAGATCAGTGTGCACATTAAAATTATTTTACAATATTTTGTTATTTATATTTCAAGACCCCCTGTTACTTGTATTTTCTATGTAAAGGTGCACAATAATTTTACTCAAAATATTACATTACTGAAATATTAAATAATGTTGCCACAAAATCCAACTTGAGTAACTACCTAAGTTACCATACTAAGGGCTTTGAAAAGCTTTGAAAATAAACTTAAAACGTAAAACTAATAATACATTTTGTTAAAATAAAATTACAGAAACAATATTTACAGTTTATGCGACATATTTCATTATTCTATACAGTTATAGTCATAATATAACCTAACCTAACTATCAACAAAAATCCACTACAGATTAAACAATACCTAGTAGGTACTAAGACTGACGACACATTTCAACTACTTTCATAATATCAATACTATATATAACTACCCTTATAGTTATGAAGTGCAACATTCACTAAGTAGAAGGAAACAACTCAAGAGTATTTTCAATTTATTAATTTTATTACATCGGAAATTTAAACTATGCAAGTATTGTACTTATTTCCAATATTCAACCTTATTTAAAAGGCTATCAATACCCATGTTTCATAAACTTTAGAATATTCCGTCAACTATGAATGTCATCATTACCATGATCTACTAACCTGTGCAAGCTTATACATGCAATTTCGTAAATTTCGTAATTGTAAGGTGCAATGCAAAATGTATTTCAAATCAGCATGTAAGCGTTCGTTGGAAGTTTGGGTAACATATACTTCTGATACTGAAGATGTATTTGCAAGATAGAGTGCCTCATTTGTACTAAAAAAACCTACATATTTATTGCTAAGACGATTCATTCATTATCATTGTAAACTACACAGAGACGATTATTTCAGTCAACATTTGTTTTATTATACATTTATGTTACACTTAAAAATATGTACCTACTTTCCAAGTTCATGGCTGGAATCGCATAATAATTTGCGGGTAAGGCCAGTTTATTATTTTTATAGTAACGAAATGAACAATCGAATGTCGCCTTTGTAAATAAGACACTATCGACGCAAATCAATTAAAGTGACCTCCAAGACGTCACGACGTCTGCGTGCAAGTTTTAAGATATACGTTTTCATCGATATCGATGAGAGGCACACACCTCACTACACGTGCACGAAAAAGGGTTCTGTCCGTTGGGCTCTTCTAGACCATTCCTTTGGACATCATTCTGACCGTGTTTTTCAATGCTTGACGTTTGTTGCAGAACCATATTCTGATAACTTCACGTTCGTAGCCCAGTTGGTGGGCGAGGCCGGTGATTTCAGTTCCTGAAAAGTGAAATAAAGAATTGTTAAGCTACATACATTTTCAAATTCTATTACCTTGCATCGTCACATCCTACAAATTCCTTCTAAAGTGCCCCTGGCGACGTTTTCTTGACATCGTGCCAAGAAAACGTCGCCAATTCTCAGACATAACTTCACTTACTCTTCAAATTCCTTATCAGTCATAAGTAAGTTTTCAAAATCTAAATGTTTTATCGAATTATAGTGACCCCCTTCAAAAGCTTAATAAGGCTAATTTCTTTTTCAAAGGGAAGTGAAGTGAAGGGAAGTGGACTATGTGAAATTCGGAATCACTAAAAAACATTCGGTGGCTCTCCGTGCACCGGGCTCTTAAAAAGAAAGCACCAGTGCTCTGTTGCACTTTTCGTAAGCCTATCGTAACTCGTCGCGATATGGAGCAACCGACGCTACCGACAAATTGGGGATTGCATTATACCCCCCTGACTATCTGTAGACTTGCCGGCTCCCTTTTAATCATCTCTTACGACAAGGATATCATAATGAAATAGTTAAACCCTAGCTACTGGGTTGACGAGACTAAAGCAATCCAACATAACTCTTATAGAAAAAAACCTAACGTCATTGTGAAGCATTGTACGGTGACACCACAACTGAAATGAGAGTACGAACCAGATGGATGCGTGTTCCGTTCGAAGTGTGCGTTCAAGAGTTCTAAGGCCTGCGGTGTGAATGAGGTCCGCCGCTTGCGCTTCTTGCTTGGCTCCATACCTATGAAATCCGTGAGGTGGTTCTGCCCAGATGCATACCTAGAATGAGTAGATTAGACACATTAATAGGGCTTGCTTTGCTTTAAGTATTGTGGATAAGGGGTGGAGGGTATGATGTCTATTGTTTGGTGTGTAAAGTTATCAAGATTAAGTGTGCGATAAGGATACATAAATTAAAAAGGCACGTATATTTTTAACTAATGAGTTTCAGTGCGAATTTACAGAAAATTTATTTTGTGAAATAAAATCTTATACACGATTGTTTGCTATCACACCTAAATATTACAGTGATTAGTCACACCGCGAGGTTTAAGCTGAAGAAAACACCGAGAGGTAACCTGCATACGTTTGAGAAGTAATTTGTGTGCTTGAGTAACGGCGATGGACTCGCTACGTTAGCACCTAAAATATATTTCCAGCGGAAATCCCTTCGGGAACCCTTGTTGGAAGACGTGAAGATATATAAATAACAAATATTTATCCAAAATACCAAATACTTTACTAAGAAATACTTATTCATGCAAAATTTAGGCGTTCAGGACGAAAGACAAAAAATATTTATTCATATCAAAATAACAGTTTTAAAAACAATATCAACTTGGAAAAAGAAAACTTCTAAAATCCAATAAAGGTCGCTGTACAACCTTAATTCTTACTGTAACAGTTGAAGTAAGGAATACCTATGTCTTTCTTCGTCGAACGTTTCGTTATATTTGATAAATGCATTTTCCACATGCAGCAAGGATGGTAGAGCAACCAGATGATCATTTATATCATAAAAATACCATGAACCAGTTAAAAACCATAATCAAGTTGACATTTTAAAACAAAATGAGCTACGGTACACTAAGCCTTGCTCTTGTTCCATAATGTAAATCATCATTTGAATACTTCTCCATAAATGTATTGGTCTCAAGTTTATAGGGACCAAGGTAAAACTGAATTAAGTGGAGCAGTGAGGAATCTTGACCACAAGACGATGTTCAGTAAGAAAGGTTCGAAAACGGTTCAAAATTTTTGATACTAACAGAACGGATAGTCCATTTTGAATTGACGAACCTGATTGTGACAAAAGATCGCAGCTTAATTGACATTTCTCTCGGCCAGTGTTGTGTTCCTGTTTTAAGTAAGATTTCTAGAGCAAAGAATGATTGCGCTGGCAAACTCGCCGAATTGAAATGCCCAAAATATCTGGGATTGATATATTGTTTCAAATTATATACTTCGACAGCATTCCTACTGCCAAGTTCATGTGACGATTATATTGACGGCTCCTGACTGCAAAACTTGAGGTCGCGGGATCCCACTGAGGGCAGATATTTGTGTGATGAACACGAGTATTTGTACCTTAGTCTTGGATGTCCTATTTATTTATGTATATATATCTATATTAGTAAATATACCGTTGTCTAATTACCATAACACAAGCTTTGCTTAATTTGCTATGACAATTTTATTGGTGTGGAATTATCCCAACGTATTTTTTCATATTTCACAATTCTCAGTTCTGCATTAACTTTCATTCTACGTATATAGCCTTCCTTACAAATCTTACAATCCATGTATGTCTTCTCTTTCACCATAATTACGGGTTTGCTTCGGGTTATCTTTTATCTTTGGTTTTCAATGTATATTAAAGGAAACCTGGATTTAAATAAAGTTATCCATTGACTTGCGATTGCATTAAAAGTTGCTGGACTAATTGTGTTGCAATTGTTCGTTAATAATCTGATATCATAAATACATCTAGCCGAAAGCCTTACGAGGTAGTCAGACATACGCCAGTTCTCTCAAGACTTATAGACCTCTTTCACTTCATCTACATCCATACGTCTCTTTACATTTGCTCGTTGGTTACTTATATCCTCACGCCTTCCCACAAGGGTCCCCGAAGGGGTAGGCAGTGGTGTATAGGTAATACCAATACACCCACTTTCCACCAAAGGTATATTTTAGGTGCCAACGTGACAGATGGCGAGTCCATCGCCGTTACTCAAGCAAGACTATACATACGCATTTGAATTGCTTCTCAGACGTACGTAAATGCTCAGAAGCAGGAGCGAACGATCTATTTAATCTAAGTAGTCTTCCTCTGCCTCTTCTTCTAGACCCTTCGCATTTCGCATTCATCTTTACAATCACACCATCGTTCACGCCAGGTGCTTTGTTAATCCTCCCATTGCGGGTTTGATCTCAAATCATATCAGTACGCCTCAAGTTTCTCAAAGGAAATTCTTCATAACTGCATTTATGCTTCCTCTGACATATTCTGGGTTCACTGCCGTTTAATAAACGCATTGTGCATAGCTATCCGTGCTTTCTTGCTAAGGCTTTTAGCGCATCAACGTAAATATGATCCATTTGCTTGATTACCGACAGTTATCCTTCTTTCAATATCATTTTCATACTTTCCATCCCGTGTGAACATGCCTTCCAAGATATACAATTTCTCTCACTTACACTAAAATCTGTCTATCTACCGTTTTAATACACTGTAGCCCTTTAGCGTTTTTCAGCCCTACTTAAATTAATGTAGCATTAATTCAAGAAAAAATCTAGAGCCGGTCGTTAAAAATTACCGCTAGGGAGCAAGACGATTGCAAATTCAATGCACCATTTGCAATGTTAAACCCGTCCCGCGGTAACCAGATAATGCATTTTAATGATGCGAAATGCTTAATCGATAGTCTGTGTCCCTGACTTGCGACAGAGAGAAAAGTAAGTTGATTATACGATTATCATTTAGTAGTATTCTGTTATAGAGCTTTACGGTGAAGGAAAACATCGTGAGGAAACCTGCATACGTCTGAGAAGAAATTCAAAGGCGTATGTATAGTCGTGCTCGAGTAACGGCGATGGACTCGCCATCTGTCACGTTGGCACCTAATATACCTCTGGCGGAAAGTGGGTGTGTGGGTATTACCTATACACCTCTGCCTACCCCTTCGGGGACCCTTGTGGGAAGGCGTGAGGATATATTATTATTATTTATTATTCTGTATTCCGTAAACGAACCATTCAAATAGGTCGGTTCAATTAGGTTATAGTAGTCGCCTGCAACGCAAAGATTACAAGCTCGAACCCCGGACGTATAATCCGTTACTTTTACACCTATCATCTGGTTTACCCATTCACCTTAAAAAGCTGGTGTTGTAATACCTCTGCCCACCCTCTTAAGGGATACTCGAGGGAAGGCCTGAAGATATTTTGCGTCGCTTGCTTGTTTCTGGTTTGAAATATAAATAACTTCGAATTTTTCATAGATGACCTAGTAATATTTTGTAATTATGACTACCAATAGGAACATATAGACGGTCTGGCGTAGTGATCAAAGCTCATCAGGTCAGGCCAGGATCAGGCTGCGAAATGTATGGTCCATTGCCTGTGAGGGTCAAGAATTAATAGTCTTTTAGGATTTTTTTGTGAGCTAGAAACCAATACAATTATAAGTTAGTATTAGATATCCATAAAGACGTAACAAAAGTTAAAAACATTTAATTGATAAAACATTTTACGTAATAAAACATATAATGTAGGTACACGACTAATATTATGATTGAAATATAATATAAATAGCTGATAATATATAATATTGAAATTAGGAACAAGATTAAAATCTCAATAGATTAGAAAAAAATCTTATTCCATATTTCACGGCGAAAGTTCTAAATGTCACATTAGTCAATCTACACAAGCGGAAAAATAGCCCGTAAAAGCAGGTAGTTAGTCCAGATTTGAGAAATAATCATTTACAACGTTGCTAAGCATTAGGCCAAATGTTTCACGACACGATGGATCACAGAGCCACGAACATATCACTCAAACATAATATTTACCTCTCTTCAGCCTCCTTCATCCAACGTTCAAGGACCGGTTTGATTTTCTGCGCACTTTTTGGTGTTATATCCAATTTCTCAAATCTGTATCGAACATAAATTTTATGTTAGAGTCTTAATTGGCTTGCGCACTGGACATCAAAATACATCTACCGCGGCGGTGAAGCACGAATCGCTCGCAACATCTTTACCTAACCCAATCCATATTAACACAGGCATAAATACAGGACATTGACATCGCGTTAACGATTTTAGAGAGAAAGGAAAAAAACAATAGGCAATTTAGGCTGCCAGGGTAATCAGTTTGATTAATACCGAACAAGGTAACAATAAAACAACGAATTCAATTAGTAACGAAATGTAACGTATGCCAATGCCCTGGCTTTCAATTGCGCAAAATGAATATTAAAACAAAAATAAGAGTAATGAAAATAATACATCATGCTATATTAGATGGAAAGTTAGAAATTACTCATAGCGATGTAGACAATAATAATGCGAGTGATAAAGTTCTCACAACAATAAGTCATGATGTCGAATCGACATGGTTTGGTGCCGGCACATTAGTGTAGAGTTTGTCTTGCATCAAAATGTAACCCGAGCGTATGATGTACGGCGTCTCTACTGTAATTACACGAATGCAAATACCGTATACGTGTGAAAAGGTATAGAGGGAACGTCAAAACCGGTAATTACAAATAATTACGTACGGCATACATTCAAAAGGTATGCCTGGATCGCCGATCCAGATAAGATTACATTAAACAGCGTTGAAACATTTTGATTTAAAGACAATCTACTCGAGGACCGGCCCGCCGTAAGTGAGCCAAAGCTTGTACTTAATGTATGTAAGTTATGTATCTCTAAATTTATCTTCATTTTCTCTAAATTAGCACTTTAGTAAGATTTCTTGGTTTCGACCAATGAGGGTAAATTTTGAGATACTCTTGTGTAGGGGTAAAAACAAAACACATACATGTTTTGTTGTTGTGAAGACAGCTGAGCTGCTAGCATCTGCGAAGCCAGGGCACTGGGGACGGTAACAAATTATATGTTAGAGTTTCAGTAATTTTTTGGTGACGCCAAAATAATTTGGTCACATATCCGATATATGTTAAGAGAAAAGTCGCACGCTTGTCGTAGTCTAGATTGGTTCAAGAATTTTCATTTGTATTACTAGTTGTTGTAGACCTTATAGAGAAGGTAACCACGTTAAAAAAGAGGTTTGTATCACCGTTTCTTCTCCTAAAATGTTTTTTTCTTAAACACGGTGATAACGGTAATTTTTAACTTAATTCCTGACCCTTAAGTTTGTTAATGTGTTTATTCAACTAGGCCTTATTAAGTCCATTGGTCTGTATTTCAAAGACCGTCGGTACTGAACAAACATGTAAATGACTTTGATTGAAGCATATCCAATAGGTAATCTTTAATTAGCGGCACGCTATTATTCAAAGATTCACTTTATTGTTTTCATACTACACTACATTATGGTGGCTATGACGTGCGGTCTGCCTGTTAAACTGTTACCGATGTCTATGTATGCTTGCTACACAAATAGTGTGGCTCGCGCCCCTTGCATCATCGAGGGAATATTTTACGCGTTGCTAAATCTTTTCACACCCTTCTTGTAGAACTCCATGCTGCACTCACTAGCGAAAACCTCAACGGTTCCACGCACTAATGAAATAAAATCTTATCATGTTTTTTCTATAGGCGAGGCGAAATATTCTTTATATATGATTACAATAACAACCTTTAATTAACTTAATTTTACTTTTAATTCGCACATTGTAGTATAAGTTGGTCACTTTCTGACTAACAATATGGCTTCAGAACGAGAATTGCTTAACGAATTCTCTTCATAAAACATAAAAATAATATGTTTTAATTAAAATGCAAATTAATTAAGTCCAGCATAACGAAAGGGGTAACTACCATGTAGCTACGTCACGACACCAAATTGGAGGGAGTTGAAAGAAAAATTAATGGAAAATGAAATCACGACGGGACAAAGACAGGCGAATTCTACTCTTTTTAATTACACGAAAAAAGTAATTACGGCAAGATAATTAATTAACTGGAAACAGAAGTAACGATTAATGATTTTATTATACGAAGGAGGTCGGGGGTTGGAATTGAAATTTCCTTCGGCTGGTACCGGTCGCATTCCGTTTTGCATCGAAATTCGATTTGTTCATGGGTAACGTTGTTTCGAGTGATTTGATTCAATTAAACATTATGAGCGTGAAGCTGTGTTCTCTCGTGATTAATTTGTCCATTTAAATAGTAAATTTGGCGCGTTTAGAAACATTCAGGAAAATACCTAACTAATTCGTCCGTATGTACGGACAACTTTTTTCCCCAAAACTCCGTGAGAACTCTGCCATGTGACCCGCCTTTAAGTTGTACTTGTTATCTTTCGCGGTTTTACCTGCGTTGGATATTAGTCTATAGGTAATTAGATATGTAGATTTAGTCTTTATGTTCAATCCAAATATCTAGAGCCTCTAGAGAATTGCCTTATCCGTGCGGGACTCGGCGTGATGATATATTTACTACATCGACTTGGCATGGTCAATTATTCAGATAGTCAGTGGTCAATATTTAGGGTATATTGACCCTAATTGAGGGGTTCCCTAAGTAAATAATAAAACAATGGATAGTAAACCAATTACAAAAAAATATTTTGCTAACGTATTAATTAATTTTGAATGGTAAAGCCGCGGTGGCCGAGCGGTTCGAGCAGTTGCCTGCGACTCATAGATCGCAAGTTCGAAACCCGACTGTACCAATGAGTTTTTCTGAACTTAAGTACAGTGATTAGTCACACCACGAGCTTTACGGTGAAGGAAAACATCGAGAGGAAACCTGCATACGTCTGAGAAGAAATTCAAAGGCGTATGTATAGCCGTGCCTGAGTAACGGCGATGGACTCGCCATCTGTCACGTTGGCACCTAATATACCTCTGGCGGAAAGTGGGTGTGTGGGTATTACCTATACACCTCTGCCTACCCCTTCGGGGACCCTTGTGGGAAGGCGTGAGGATATATCATTATATTATAATAATATATCCTCACGATCCTATAATTTTTTGAATGGTAATTAATGCATCTAACAAAAATACAGTTAGAACGTTCACAGATATTACGAGTCTGCTTAACGATTATAGCTTTCATACGGTACAAAAGACAATGGCGATTCAAAATACGAAGCAAATGTACCGAATCTTTCGCTCTAATTTACCTAACCTATCAATCTAACACGAAAGATATCAAAAAAGTAATAATTAGAAAACCAGCGCCCGCGCCTTGCGTTATAAAAAATGGTGTATGTCTCGACACAGAGCGGAACGGAAGCCGTCCGAATGGTAATTAATTAAACGAATTGTAAGCAATGAAAGGAGTCATGCTGTTTTACAAATCACTTCAATTAACGATATTAAAAAAGTTGGGAATGATAACTGAGCGACTCGAGCCTGCGTGACGATTAAAAAGTGACGTTCAAACCTTTTTTGTCCGAGGGTTGCCTTACGGTCACATTATTTTGACAAGCGTGCGACTTTATCTTACTCGATTACAAGTAAGATATCATTTTGAGGCTTCTTTTAACAAATGTGCTGTGCTACTGTTTCTTTTTTTATCGAAATGTCATGTCAATTATTATTTGACGGCCAAATGTCAAATGCCAATCAAGATTTGACATTTTAAAGACCCTTTTATTCGTTATGACATGTAAAGTGAAGTGAGTTACTTCGGGTACTTTTGTGTTTGGAACATTTAAGAGTAGTTTAAAAAAAAGTAATAACTATCAAATAAAAAAAGTTTAAATGGGAAAATTACCTGCAAATCGCGCTCTGACTGTACGCAGGGCCTTCGGTTACCGACAAGGCCTGTCCCACTTGAGTCTGTGTAAGGCCTAGGCCCAGCCGCCGTAGCTTGAAGGCCTTGGCGAATTCCTTGATGTCCTCAAGATTGATACCGTCCACGACGTTGCTTGATGACTGACTGATTGTTGGCTGGTCTGTTGAAAGAAACATAAATAATAAAATAGGAATAAAAAAACATCAAACACAAATAAAAAAATCTCAGATCAATTTTATTGTACTTAAAAATAGGCCATAGGCTAGCATGTATAAAAACACTCATGTATGTGCATAAAGCCAAAGAGGTCTGTAAGTCTAGAGAGAACTGGCGCTCTACTCTCTATCTATGCCTATCTCATAAGGGACCCGGCGTGATGATATGTTTGTATGTAACAATTAAAATAAATAATAAAATTCACCACTAAATACTCAATATGTCATGCCTCAATAGCCGTATGTAAAGGCTTATGTCCTCATAGTACCAACTTGACAGGTGGCGAATCCATCGCCGTTACACAAGCACCTTCCTTCGCCGTAAAGCTCGAGGTGTGACTAATCACTGTACTTGAGTTCAGAAAAACTCATTGGTACTTGCGATCCGAATCGACCACCACGGCTTATATATAGTCAAAGTACATATTATTTTAAAATGTTGTTCAGTTCATAAACATTAACTTTCAGTAACAGTTCCGCGGATAGTCCAAGCTTTGTATATATTTGGTCTGAGCCACATTTCGGGTGACACGGGGACGCGGAAAGAGTACGGCGTTAGTTCTCTCTAGACTAGTACCTCTTTCATTCACATTCATCTGTCTATTCATACATGCTCGCCGGTTTCGGGTACTTTACATATATAGCTATATTGAAATACATTATTATAGAATCCCTCCACGTAGGAAAGTGGAGGAAAATATATCTACAGACATATCTACACGTAACACTTGATGGTGGTTCGTTTCTAGAGCAGAATAATTGTCCAGATTTGTCTACCTTTATAATAGGATTCGCTAATTTAAGGGTTATAGATAGAGTTATCCACGAAGACGCGCCCCACCAATTCCTAGAAAAGCTGGTCGCGGGATGCGGCGAGTATGTCCCGAGTTTATTAATTGTAGCTTGCGTGCGAGCTCATAGGTAATGAGTGTGTACCGATAATACTCAAACATTAGTGGAAGGTTGCACACTATAATCTATGAGGAATAATAGAGGGGCGCGTCTTCGTGGATGGCACTATCTATACTTAATTTCTAGGGTTAGGACATTTTAAAATAGCCAGTGGATTTTTGGTTTCAGTCAATACAAGAAGTCTGTGACAGTACAGTTTAGTGTAAGTAATTCATTATAATATTTGTTTAAAATGCTTCATTGTTATGATGTAATCTTAACAATGTTCTCTCACGGCGTGTTCAAGTTAAAATTATATCAAAGTTTAGTTTAGTGGGCAATTTATGTAATTAGTAGATGGTGGAGGTTCTAATTATGCGGGATGTCATTAGCGTAGAGACGTGCTACCGCCGCGGCGGTCGGCCCGCGATTGCCCCCCTCCCCTGCTTAGCTAACCGATGACAAATTACTTTTCCTACCTACCCGCGCTAGTTTAAGGAGTAGTCTTCGCCAATTATGCCGGTAGGGGTTGGTAAATTGGCAATCGTTTCACCATTTACCGGTGTTCGAAACGCAGACAACTTCTAATTTCATACCAATAAGTTTGTGTATTTGTTTGGGGACTTGACTCCTTATTACACGAGTAATGATATTTGCAGCGTTTTGGGGGACGATAATGAAATATTCTGACATCCGATTATTATGATTGTATTTCGTTGTATAAAGTTCATTCCACATATAATATCTACGTCGTTAATTTAATATCGCGTTCATAGGCGGTAATCGCTTAACATCAGGTGGGTCATATAAAAAACAATGATAATAATAAGCTTTATTTTTGATACATTAACACATTAGACAGACTTATAAAATTAAACTTATAATAATATTAACACAAAAATAAGCAATAGTTTACTAATTTTTTATTATATATTATTATTATTATAAAAATTAAAATATAAAAAAATATCGACCAATATTGTAACTCACGCTTTCCCACAAGGGTCCCCGAATGGGTAGGCAGAGGTGTATAGGCAATACCCACACACCCACTGTATTTATATATAACCCATCAAGAGGAAACCAATTGAAAGTCGTATGTATCACGTAGGCAACTAAAATATATCTCTGGCGGAAAGTGGGTGTGTGGGGTACTACCTATACACCTCTGCCTACCCCTTCGGGGACCTTGCGGGAAGGCGTGAGAATATATTACTGGACAACTGGAACTGAAATACTCAGCCACTAAGGCTCTATAAAACGAGTAATAACTTAAATTGTTTCTGTTTTCGTCGTCCAATTACGTAACGTTGCGTGATGCTCTATTAATTAGCTTTCAAAGATAAGTCAATTGGCCGAGTCGTTGCCGTCCCAAATTCAATAACAATAATACATCAAGATACGGCACAGTTAATTGTTTAATACATGTAATAAATTAATTAGATGCAATTAATGTTCGCGTGTCTGGGTGGTTGACCTGTTATGTATCGCCTTCGGTTATTGTTCTTTTTATCGTGATACCTATTATTATATTCGTTACGGATGGACAGGCTTTCTATATGTTTCTCGTATGTTACTAGGATGGGAACGTCAAGAGTACTTCTTTTTTTGTCTCTCTTTTTTTAAATTTCGAACAATGTCGAGACCTTCGGCTTCCAGCCAGACTCTTATAATATACCCTCACGCCTTCCCACAAGGGTCCCCGAAAGGGTAGGCAGAGGTGTTTAGGTCATACCCATACAGACGGCGAGTCCATCTTCTTTACTCAAGCACGACTATACATACGCCTTCGAATTGATTCTCAGATGTATGCAGGTTTCCTCTCGATGTTTTCCTTCATCGTAAGCCTTGTGGTGTGACTAATCACTGTACTTACAACTCATTGGAATAGTCGGGATTCGAACTTGCGATCTTTATTCCATCCACTCGGCCACGGCTCAGTAGTAGTGTGCAGGTAATTATTTTTGCGAAGCAGTTTGATATCATATCTTTACGTCATCATGATCATCATGATGAAGAAAGGCATGTTACGTTGGTTTGGACACATAGAAAGGATGAGTGAAGAAAGATTGACGAAACAGATATACAAAGCAAAAGTGTGTGCAAGAAGAGGCAGAGGAAGGCCACGTTCCAACTACCTGGATCAAATAGATCGGAATCTGAAGGACGGGAACGTTAAGAGTACTCGAAACCGACGACCATGTATGAAGAGACTGATGAATGTGGACGAAGCGAAAGAGGTATGTTAGTCTAGAGAGAACTGGCGCTCTATACTCTCTGGTCTCTGCCTACCCCGTTAGGGACTTGGCGTGATGATATGTATGTATGTATGTACGTCATCATGCAGTTAGTAGCTTTTCCTTTGGAAAATGATCCACTAATATAACATTTGGTATCACCGCCCGCGTATTAATGTCCGCCTCACATGCCAACGTTAACTCCATGCATATTTAAAGAAACGCTGAAAAATTCGACACAGCTCATAATCGAATCGACCCGCTATACCGACATTTTACATTCAACGGTTCATTATTCTTAATTAAAGTTTTCGAGTGATTAGGTGAATCATGTATACTTTTAACAATTTTTACTTTAAAGTCACGTTCGAAACATAACAATTCTTTTGTTAAAGACATAAGACTTAATTTCCAATGGGATCACAGACGCCGACACGCAAATTATAAATTTGTGAGCACAGCATAATGGGTGAAATTACGCGCGCCGAATCAACTCGATTCATGTTACGATTACGATATAGAATCGAATAGGTTATCGATTATAATTAACTCGTATTATTAAAGTAACTGTTTTAAGTACTTTTGAACAAGTCTTCATGAAGAATTTAAGCGTTGTTCGTTAAAACTTTGAGCTTTTCGGTAATAACATCGAGGGTTATTCATTTATTCGTCTATTATTAAAAACCCATTTTGGTTAAAGATCCCTGGCTATTAAGTAAATAATATTATGGATTTGTACTTCATAATTGATAGGTGCTTGGGTTAAAGAGAATATTAAACGCGAACCTCCCTACAATAATTGCTAGTAATGATTTGATTGTCTTTCTTCGACACACCTTTGATTATTGCGACAGTGAAAATGGTTAAAATTAAAAATAAATCATGCCCCTTCTCGATCTAAAATTAATACTGGACACGTGTACTTTGTAAGTAAAAAAAGTATTTAAAAAGAGAAGAGCGCCAATTCTTTAAGTCTATACAGAACTGGCGCTATACTCCCTCTCCCCGTGAAGGAGTCGGCGATACAATATTATAATTCGTATCGTTTATTATATTGTATTTATATATCACCCCTAGAGCTTTACGGTAAAGGGAATCATTGTAAGGTAACCTGCGTACGATTGCAAAATATGTTTGAAAAGAACTTGGCGCTCTCCTGTTCCGCGCACCCTCTGTGCCTCCTAACGCTCTTCTGGACGAATCTCCTCAATGTGATCTGTTTGCGGATTGGAAGGATACCTTGTCAGTATGTCCATACTGTGAGAAGCCAGTATAAAAGTGTGTTTCTATAAGTATAAGTGACTGTGTGCCGGTCGAGAATGGAAATAAATAAACTTATAAACAGATAAATAATTTAGAAGTATTTTAAATCCAATTAAAATGTAACTCCACTCTCCCTCGTCAATTTTCTACGGCATCACTCCTCTGTGAGCGCAGTGCGATAAAAAGCGTAGCTTGTGTACGCTTATTTACAAGCTGCAAATCGCTTGTTATTGCTCTTGGGGATGTATGGTGCTTTGTAAGACTACATATCTCCATCACTGCACTGGATGTAACGAGGAGTAAGATATAGTGACATACTATAAATTACAAGTTTTACGTGCGCTAAAAAGTTACATAGATTTTGTGTTCCGTGTATATAGCATTTTAGGTATAAAATTAAAAGTTATATCGATGCCCACATTATAGTATGGCAGCACATCCTGGGTTTCTCAGAGGAAGCATGAAAATAGCATAAATATGCAATTTAGAAAGTGTGATTGTAAAGATGAAGGCATGTTACTTTTGTTTGGACATAAAGAAAGGATGAGTGCAAAAGATCGACGAAACTGCAAAATTGTAAGAGAGAGAGACATGGTACACTCAACGGATGAGAACATCTAGAGTACTCAAAACCGGCGAGCATGTATGAAGGTGATGATGAAGGTGGACCAAGCGAAGGAGGTATGGAAGTCTAGAGAAAACTGATGGTCTATTCTCTCTGTCTACCCCGTCAGGGACAGCGTGATGATATAGTGTGCATGTAAGTTTTAAGTTGATGAAAGAGCACCAAAATATATCAACAGCTAAAAGAAGGAGCTTGCCTCGGCATACCCTTTCGGGGACAATTGAGAAGAGGGAAGAATATATCAACGGCTAAAAGAAGGAGCTTGGCCCGGCATACCCTTGGGGACCATTGTGGGAAGTATATAAAATAAGCTTAATTATATTATATTCTTGGCTACAACGTTTAAACAATATTTTCCAGTGCCTTTTAAAGTTAAATTGTATTCTCATTAGCTGTCGTTATCAAATTGACGAAGCAGCTTGGTGTGTCAGCCCCAAACTCTTTGTTTTCGCTATCGATTGCGCTCAATTTTATCGACGACGTTAATTATTTGTAATGGATTTTAATTAGTTAATTAATTAATTTAGTTCGGTGGGGAATGGCTGCCGGTTCAGTTTCTTTGATGCCGCACTTAACTGCCTTGTGTTCGTTGGCCTTTGTAAATTGTACGTTTTGGTGTCATTCGTTTTAAGGACGATACACACTGGTTTATTTATATGTTGGGCTAATATTTAATTTATGTCTTCACCCCACAAGGGTTCACAAAGGGGTAGGCAGTATTACCCACACACCCACTTTTCGCGATAGATATATTTTTAAGTGCCAACGTGGCAAATGGCGAGCCCATCGCCGTTACACAAGCATGACTTTATATATATATAAGCCTTTGCATTTCTTTTCAAACGTAAGCAGGTTTCCTCTGGTTTTCCTTTACAGTAACGCTCGTGATGTGACTAATCACTGTACTTAAGATTGGAAAAACTCATTGGTACAGTTCGAATTTTGCAATCTCATAATTAATAAAAAAAAAAAAATACATTCCCGACCTCCCAAAAGTGTCCCCATGAGTTTGGGAAGAGGTATGTTGTCTTAGCCTTTCGTTCGTTCGTTGCTGGCTTACGGGCTAAGGAGCCGGGCTGGACTGGTTATTTCGCTACAAATTAACTTAAATCTACGATAGATGTCGCTGCTCGCTATTCTGTATTGTGCTATGAGAGTTTGCTTGCGTTTTCTGTATGAAGTGTCTTCGATTAGAAATGTAACGACGTTATCGATGTAGCGATCGTTAAATGTATGGCTATGAGGATATTAAAATTTACAAGTCATTATTCGTAATTATAATTACATAAAGAGGCGTATATTGTAGAGACAATGTCATTCAGGCATTAAATGGAAGACAGATATGTTTATAGGTCCGCATTGCTGGGTCTCTTTGCCAATTGAACGGGTTCTACATACGTGAGACCAAGTCACATTTGGGTATGAAGGATTGAATTAAATATATACTGTCTCTTAATTAAATATTGAATTAATTTTTTTATTTAAAAAGTTAAAATAAGTTAAAAAGACGAGAAGACCCTATAGAGTTATATAATTTTTTTTGTGAACGATACAGAATTCCGGTTGTTCCTAAAGGATATTTATTTTTGTTGATGTCATGTCAATATCGCTGTCTTTAAGAGTTATCGTAGCAGATTTTTGGGTATATCAAATAACATGCAGAGGTGGTGAGGTCTATGCATAAACCCACCTTACACGGCCGTCGTTGAGTTCAAATTTATAAAATCAAACGTGACTATTATTAGTCAAACTAAACAAAAAGCTAATTTAGCGTCTGATATTTTACGCAGTTGTTAGGGTTTTGTCATGACATTTAACACGAAAAAGCTTTCACAATGCTATTCAGGAATAATTTTATTCAAGGAACATCGTGGTTACTATGATGACATATGCGGAAAGGATAAGAACGCAGTTAAATCAATAGGCCGGGATCCTTAGCATAACGTGTTATTGTATTGTCTATAAGTCAAGAGGCAACTGGCGCTCTACTCTTTCTACCTACCCCTATTGACTTAATTATTATATATATCCTCACGCCTTCCCACAAGGGTCCCCGAAGGGGTAGGCAGAGGTGTATAGGTAATACCCACACACTCACTTTCCGCCAGAGGTTTATTAGGTGCCAACGTGACAGATGGCGAGTCCATCGCCGCTACTCAAGCACGACTATACATACGCCTTTGAATTTCTTCTCAGACGTATGCAGGTTTCCTCTCGATGCTTTCCTTCACCGTAAAGCTCGTGGTGTGACTAATCACTGTACTTAAGTTTAGAAAAACTCATTGGTACAGTCGGGATTCGAACTTGCGACCTTTGCGTCGCAGACAACTGCTCGAACCACTCGGCCACCACGGCTCTTCATTATTCAACAATGTTTAAAAGACAGGTGTATTTGAAAAACTCTCCCATTCGCTTTTTTTATGTTTGTAGTTATTTGGCAATCTAATCGATATTCCCCGTGAATTCTACACAATTGTACATAGCTCCGAATTAAGCAACGCTTGTGTTATGGTAACTAGACAACGATATACATAAATGCATAGGACATCAAAGAATAAGGTACAAATACTCGTGTTCATCACACAAATATCTGCCCTCAGCAGGAATCTATCCGGCGACCTCAAGTTTCCCAGTCAGGAGCTCTAACCATTAGACCAGACAGCCGTCTGATATGCATGATGCCGATGAAGTATGTTAAATACATAATAAATAAATACCTGGGACAATTCCACACACATTGACCTAGTCCCAAATTAAGCAAAGCTTGTGTTATGGTAACTAGACAACGATATATTTACTTATATAGATTGATATATACATAAATACATAGGACATCCAAGACTAAGGTACAAATATTCGTGTTCATCACGCAAATATATGCCCTCAGCGGGATTTGAACCCGCGACCTCAAGTTTCGCAGTCAGGAGCTCTAACCACTGGACCAGACGGTCGTCCAAAATACATGTATGGATATTG
This sequence comes from Drepana arcuata, assembly GCA_016069955.1. Taxonomy (NCBI): domain Eukaryota; kingdom Metazoa; phylum Arthropoda; class Insecta; order Lepidoptera; family Drepanidae; genus Drepana; species Drepana arcuata. The sequence continues at coordinate 108,245 of JACCPG010009282.1, read as the reverse complement.
ATCGCAATATCATCCCTTCAGGCCCTCTTTAGCTCCTCTAGAACCTCAAGCAAATGCAAGATAATAGAAGCGCTTTTATTCTACTTGCTAAGCAGTTCCTCTTAAATTCCTCATATTGGTCCATAATATCATAATAGCTTAATACTAAATAGGTCGTTTATTTGTGTATCAATCACGCATAGCAAATCCTGCAAAATTTTCTAATGAAATCTCTACGGAAAACCTGAGCGAGGAGTTAATTTCAGTAGACACCTCTGAAACAGTTCATTGTAAGACCTGTTCATCATTGTTGTTCATCAGTGACAAGAGGTGTGACAACGTATGAACGATTCCCACGTGACAAATATCGGACTATTTAATAGACTAGTTAGAAAAAATGTACTGTTTTAATATCATGTCAGCAATTTTTTAAACGGCTATAAAGCAAGTCCCAAAATTTTATAAGAATTATTGTAAATGTGAACCAGACCTCAGAAACCTTATTGCTATCGCTTATTGATGGCAACATATAAAGTCAAAGAGGAACTGAGTAATTTAGTAATTGTACCCACTAAAGGAATTAAATAGTAATCAATAGACGGCCTGCGGCGTATCAAACATCCTTTTACACTGCACGAAACGAGTCCGATACGATCTAGTTGTAAGTAAATTGAACTCGATTAGGGTACGACGGATAATTATAGTACCTGGGACAATTCCACACAAATTGACCTAGTCCCAAATTAAGCAAAGCTTGTGTTATGGTAACTAGACAACGATATATTTCCTTATATAGATAGATATATACTTAAATACATACGACATCCAAGCCTACATACATGCATACATAATTTGCCCATTTATCGATATAGCACACTCGGTCACTTGTTCATCTCTTTCGAATACCAGAACCTTAGTCTTGCCATCCAAGACTAAGGTACTAATATTCGTGTTCATCACACAAATATCTGCCCTCAGCGGGATTCGAACCCGCGACCTCAAGTTTCGCAGTCAGGAGCTCGTCTGTTTTATTATGTTTCAACATATTACGAGTAACAACATTAAAGTCTGTCAGGAATTTGAGAGAAGTAAGAACTTAATCAAAACACCAAGTATATATTGTAGTTGAGTAGAGAGTGAGACACAACTATTAATATTGTGAATGTATGGACATTTAAAAGGTGCATGAAATGAAAAAAATTAAAACCCTTTTCCTTTGAATCATTGTCACATGCTTAAACGAAAATAATTACGCGTGATGCAGTTGCTTAAACCGTTTTCAATTGTTTAGAGTCTGTACGCCTTGTACTAAAAGACTTGAGAGAATTAATCATCATCATCATATCATCACGCCTAGTCCCTAACGGTAACGGTAGGTAGAGAGTATAGAGCGCCAGTTCTCTCTAGACTAACATACCTCTTTCGCTTCGTCCACATTCATCAGTCTCTTCATACATGCTCGTCGGTTTCGAGTACCCTTGACGTTCCCGTCCTTGAGCTTGTTAGGAAAGAGTATAGATATATATATATTTCGGTGTCAGTGTGACACATGTGAGTCCTATGCCGGACAACGACTATACTTTTATTGTAAAGCGTATTGTAATAATTGCATAAATAGAGCACAAGCTGTCGTAACATATAAACGATCCTTTGATAAGGCAAACCTATTGTTTCCGATGGGTACTTACGTTTGAAGTTTTGGCCCTAATTTGCGTGTTTACGTTCGTTTCGTGATATTTATAGACATATACAATATGTATTCCGTATCGTAACAATGGGATTTGTGATATAGTTTACGTTATGATAGTTTTGTCTCATTTTAACGTACATTGGGTGTGTATTTATTTCTGTTGCATTTGGGTACTTGCGATTATCATTAGGTTCTAATACTATAATAATATAATATAATATATCCTCACGCCTTCCCACAAGGGTCCTTATAAGGGGTAGGCAGAGGTGTATAGGTAATACCCACACACCCACTTTCCGCCAAAGGTATATTAGGTGCCAACGTGTCAGATGGCGAGTCCATCGCCGTTACTCAAGCACGACTATACATACGCCTTTTGAATTTCTTCTCAGACGTATGCAGGTTTCCTCTCGATGTTTTCCTTCACCGTAAAGCTCGTGGTGTGACTAATCACTGTACTTAAGTTCAGACAAACACATTGGTACAGTCGGGATTCGAACTTGCGACCTTTGCGTCGCAGGCAACTGCTCGAACCACTCGGCCACCACGGCTTATCTATCTATCTTATTCTAATACTATTGGGTCATTAACAGCTATCAAATATACCCGCTATAAACTGAGTTGTTTTCATTTCTTTATTGGTGCTTTGACATGATAGGACTAACAGTTCGTCATGAAAATGAATGAATGAATCGTTCTTCATACTATCTATTGTTATACATATTATTATACTAGCTTATGCCCGCAGCTTCGCCCGCGTGGAGTTCGAAAAAGTAGCTGATGTGTTTTCCTGCCGCTATGCCGTGAAAGAGTATCATACTTTATAATATTAGAACTTTGAATTGAAAAAAAATATATTAGCCTATGTTCTATTCCTAGGTATAGCCCATCACGATTTCAACTTTCAGCCAAATCGGTCCAGCCGTTTTGCCGTGAAAGAACCGCAAACATCCAAACTTACAAACTTTCACATTTATAATATTAGTAGGATGTATAGTGGTATATACACGCTACAATGTACAATGTACTTTTCCAGCGATTCTTTAGAAGACGTCCCACCCAAATTCCCTTAGATATGTGAGTGCAATTTCTCCTCTGCCCAACCTTCTACAATGATTGTATGAGTGACTGCTCAGTGTCCAAAATGGTACAATTAATTACTCTAAGGGTCAATGAGCGTAGAAAAAGTAAACCAATTACATTGCAGATAGATCGAACGAGCAGAAATAGCGGAATCGATGTTCTCATTACTGCAAATGAATAGAGCAGGTCACGCCTTCACGTTGGCGTTGAAATACAATGTTTGTAGGTGATAAGACATTAATTGAGCTGGCTACTTATATCCTACTAAGAGCCTCGATTACTGAGTGGATAAGTAGTCACATGTTTAGTTGCAAAATAGTAATGGGCTTGTGTCGTTACTGCAATTATTGTGTACTAAATATTTAATTGGAAAGAGAGGTAGGGCATAACGGATTCTCCGTTCGAATTTGGAGCTGCCCGACTGGGGCAGGACCTCCACCTTATAGAAGTCCGTAGCCAAATAACACAATTTATTTGTGTTGTGTTCCTACGTGGTGAATAAGGTTTCCAGTAATGAGCTCCTTGGGGAGGGGGGAGGATTGTTATATTGTGTTGGCAACCGAGGGATTAGACCTATTATGTTGCCAGCACAGTATAACTCTCTGAACACAGAGTGGCAACGCGCAAGTGATACTTAGGTATCGTGAGCGTAAATAGGCTGTGTGCTTGTTTGCCAATCTTGTTGTATAAAAAAAAATATATATATTGGCGCCCAACTTGGGGTCGAAGGAATTCGTGGGTTCGTTTAGTTAAATCATTAGTTAGCTTCCTCTTAATTTACGTTGCTTATCTAAAAAAATTACATTACTAGCTCTACCCTGAGGTGTTCTCGGGGTAAAAGCTGCGGACCATAGCTTTTACGAAGGAATAGTATTTTTTAAGGATGGCTGAGTTGCTATAGCAGTTATTTATCCAAAGACAATAGTGCAATATCAAGTCCCAGGATCTGTACCAATGGGTTTTCAAGTCCATTGATTTTATTCTAAGAGCTTTACGATGTGAAAAAGCATACAAATTCTACACTCGTTAGAGAAGTAATTCAAAGGCGTATGTGAAGTCGTGCTTGAGTTACGGCGATGGACTCGCCATCTGTCACGCACCTACTAATATCTCCGGCGGAGAGTGGGTGTATGGGTACTACCTATACACCTCTGCCTACCCCGTCGGGGACCCATATGGGAAGGCGTGAAGGCATGTGAAGTACCCTAACTTCAGGCTGCTAAGCGAACTTCGAGCGATATTTCCAGGATAAACCCTTCATTATTAAATTGTATTGTTAAACATAGAGGCTTATTTATAACACACTCAGTGAAGCAGAGGTCAAAGGTTGAGCCGAACCAGCTTGTAACTTGGTCGGAATAAAAGTCTACTCTAAAACTGAATGAAATGGGGCAACAAAAATAGCAGTCTTAAATAAATTGAGACCGTCTGCTTGGGCGGATAGCTAAATTAGTTTCAATTAACTCGGCGTATTATAAAAATTGTTTCTAGATGTTTGTCTGTAAGAATGGTGTATTTTCGTTAAACGATAAAGGGTGTGAATTGTTGTAGACGGACAATGACCTCAAATTAACGATTTATGAACGTGTTATCTTATGTGCGTACTCGCTTCCTCGTGTTTGTGAATGGAAAAAGGGATGCCACTTTCTCGTGTGGTAAGGGAGAAGGGATGTCTTTTCCCAGCAGAGCCTATTATAATATTTTACATACATACATACATACATATCATCACGCCAAGTCACTAACAGGGTAGGCGGAGAGTATAGAGCGCCAGTTCTCGGCTTATATACCTCTTCGCTTCAACCACATTCATCAGTCTCTTCATATTTTAATTACATGAATAATTTTTGAATACTATGATTATCTATTTGTAGCATTAGGACTTTGTCAGACCGCTTTGAATATAATCATTGAATATTGAATAAATTCAATGATAAACGAAATCAAAGCTTGACCTCATTGAGCAATACCGAGCCAAAGTTACCCAAGTTTAGATACGGCACGAAATTAACTTTACAACGTTTGATAAGAGAGTTGCGAATCGCGAGTGACCTACGCCGAACGCCAAACGCCACAAGCCTGCTTTGCGCTAATTAACTTAACCGACTCAGTTACCGAACGCACTCGCAACTTCCGAACCAGTGTGGCCGAGAATCTCTACACACGATAACTTTTTATAGTATTCCATTAAATAACTTCTAGGACACTGTCTGTTAGGCAACGAACTAATGGATCGCCTCCAATGCTTAGAACAAGTTTTACGGATAAGTACAATTGAGTTTGAGCCGAGTCGAAAATAGCGTATAAGGTCTGCTTTTGTTGTTAAAATAGCTCAGACAGAGACTCAGCTTGCTATTGTGCTAATTCTGTTTGGAAGTTTAATGTGTGGACACCCTTTTCATTTGTTTGGTTTTCGTGTAAGCCACTATTGTGTATCATTTCATGATTGTGTCTCATAGAGCTACCTACTCATCTGCGATGTTGAAGTACCTCATGCATACTCTGGTAAAGGAGTTTCGTAGATCTGCCAACCCATGGATCCTTATGTTCTCTTTATCCTCACCCTTTCCCATAAGGGTCCCCGAAGGGGTATGCAGGGGTGTATAGGTAGATAGGTATTCGTCGTTTTCCGAATTTGACGTAGGTTCAAATCTGGAGTAGATTTGTCGTATAGTTAGAAAGAGTCCCAGGGGCCCCTTGAGCTTGGGGACCCCGGGGCAAGGCCCCGTCTAGCCCCTAGGTAGCTACGCCACTGGATTTTTGATACTACTTGAGACATCATGAAAACAGTATAAATTCCGCGTTATCTTACTCTGGCAGGGTTATTACGCAGTCCTACCTCGTACTCAACAAACTATGGTCCATGAAAGCTTTGGTGAAAATACGACACAAATACACATTTTTCCGTCCACTGTTAGTTCTTAAACGAATTTTATACATATCTTCCGGGGATGAGTGTTAATGTCTGCGACTCAGTTTGCAACTACTGTAGCGATTTTCGAATATATTCGACTAGCGGGAGTTCGAAAGTAGTATAGTAGAGAAGTTTTGGAAATTTTCCTGTTATCATCGGTTCCGCCGCTATGCCGTGAGAGAGCATCATACATGATAATATAAGAACTTTGAATTTTTCAGGATAAAAAAAAAGTAGCCTATGTCCTATTCCTAGGTTTAAGCTATTATCATTTCAGCCAAATCGGTTCAGCCGTTTGGCCGTGAAAGAACCGCAAACATCCAAACTTAAAAACTTTCACATTTATAATATTAGTAAGATAAGATAAGATAGTCTATCTATCTATATGTTTCTTTTATAAGTCAATTCAATATACACATACTTGGTGAATCGGCAAGGAGATCGCCATCGTCGTGAGATGGTGACTTCACCGACCCTGGTGACATTTTAACCGGCGCGTGTGGTGACGAGATCGGGCCTGAGCCGGCGCTGCCTGCGCTGCTCGCGGGACCGACGTTCGCGCTGTTGTGCGATGACGTCGTGATGGTAATCTCGCCGTTCGACGCTGCGAGCCTGTAACGTTACAAGTATTGAGAAAAGTTCGAATTTTGAAATATTTAAATATGGAATTCGATAGATTTTAAATACATGTTTCATATAGTTGAAGGCCAGTGTTAAAACTGCAGATTGAAATAACAAAAGTGGGTACTGAGAGAAATTGAAAATCTTATATTATTATTTAAAAATATATATATATATATATATATATATATATATATATATTATATATATATATATTATTATATGATCATCTTCTTGCCTTCCCAAAGGCTCACCGTGTGTTTACTCAGGGTGTTTACCATTCGAGGTGTAACACAACAACATATTTTCTATCGCGTGAGATATATTTAGGCTAAACTTGATAGATGGCGAATTTATCGCCGTTTCCCAATATGTGCCGTGGTGGCCGAGTGGTTCGAGCAGTTGCCTGCGACGCAAAGGTCGCAAGTTCGAATCCCGACTGTACCAATGAGTTTTTCTGAATTTAAGTACAGTGATTAGTCACACCACGAGCTGAACGGTGAAGGAAAACATCGAGATGAAACCTGCATACGCCCGAGAAGAAATTCAAAGGCGTATGTATAGTCGTGCTAGAGTAATGGCGATGGACTCGCCATCTGTCACGTTGGCACCTAATATACCTCTGGCGGAAAGTGGGTGTGTGGGTATTACCCATACACCTCTGCCTACCCCTTCGGGGACCCTTGTGGGAAGGCGTGAGGATATATCCCAATATGTCTTTGAATTTTTTCTCACACGTATACAGGTTTAGTTGAGATGTTTTCCTTCACTTATATACTTAAGTTCAGAAAAAAATATCGGTACAGCCGGAATTCGAACTTGCAGTCGTTCTGCACTCGAACCACACGGTCATCACGCTCATTATCCCTGTATTGGGACAAGAATAAGAATGATTCTTATTCTTGTCTCAATACAAGATTAACACTGAACCCGTTTATGTTGAACATCAGTGCCGTTTGTCCAAGACAGAATTTGTGAGCAAGTCAAGGAACTTCGACGAAGTTGGATGTCGAAGTGACAATTGCTTCCGAAACTCCACGTTATCAATGGAACAGGTTAAGGACACTTCGGTAACTTAGTCACACAATACTGATTTAGATACATTTCTAACGAGTGCAATAAAGACTTTAATAATGTATGTAAATAAGGTTGAGTATTGCAATCGTGATGAGGTATTCAAGTTATGTATCAATAAGCTTTTGTTTTAAATGCAATTTCGAACCTTGGTGGCTTGCATCAATGAGTTTTATTAGGGACTAGCGGTCCGTTCCGGCTTCGCACGGGTGGACATAAGATTTTTTGGTAAAGGAAAATATAGCCTATGTCACTCAGGGTGAATGTAGCTTTCCAATGGTGAAAGAATTGATCAAATGGGTCCAGTAGTTTCGGAGACATACAAATCTTTCCTCTTTATAATATTAGTATAGAAAACATCGTGAGGAAACCTGCATACGTTTAACAATTTCTTCAATAAACGTATAGTGCTTGAGAAACGTCGATGGAGATGGCAATTCTCTATATTTGGACCTAGATGTGTTCAGTTTCCAAAATAAAAGTAGCCTAAGTTATTCCTTTTAACATCAGCTATCTGCCAGTGAAAGTCCCGTTAAAATCGGTCTAGTCGTTTCAGAGATTATTCGGAACAAACAGACAGACTAAAATTTAAAAACAAAATATTTTGGTGTTTGTACCGTGTATACATGCATTTAGTAAAAAGCGGTTATTTTAATATTTTACAAACAGACACTCCCATTTTATTTATATGTATAGATGATAAAGAATTATAAAATTGTCACGTGATCATATTCTCCTGAAATAAACACTTGCTGGCAGAAAAAAGAACAGTTTTAAAAAGCGAACCGTAGTGGGGAGTTTCATAAAATCTACGTCTCGCAGGACAATGGTGTTGCACGCCACTGGGTGTGCGGTACAAATGAGGTGCTTGCTTCATTAAGTGCGTCAGTGCATTAGCGGTAATTGCCGGCTAATTAGGGCCTCATCCGTTGCAACAACACACACACATGCATAGCTTGTCATTGCTTACACAAAAGGCACATACGACGGAGTAGGGTGCGTATTTTCTTTATTTGTGTATTAATATTAAATATGCTAGTGATGGCGCTGATTTTAAATGTTTTTGTGTTTTATTCACCAGTAGTATTTTTTTTATTTTGTCATGCTGTTTATGTATTTTTTTTATTACCAAAGCAAGCGAACCACGTGGTTAGTGATCAGAGGTATTGTGTTCAAAACTGACCACTAAAACTTGTATTATATCGGATTCCAGTAAGATTATTTTAGACCGCTGTATTTAGTTAAAGAAACAGGGAACACGGCAGGCACATTGATTTTGAACCCTTGCAGTTTAAAAACCTGTATAAAGTAATATTATTATTATATTTTATGTTATTATTATATTATATTATAAGTAATATTAGTAATAATTACACTTTATTTGGATCGTTCTCGAAGTCATTATTGAGGTTTTTTATATAACTTCATCATCATCATATCATCACGCCGAGTCCCTAACATGGTAGGCAGAGAGTATAAAGCCCCAGTTCTCTCTAGACTTACATACCTCTATCGCTTCGACCACATTCATCAGTCTCTTCAAACATGCTCGTCGGTTTCTAGTACTCTTGACTTCTATATATATATATATATATAAGTAGATAGCTTTTTTATACGTATTTCTTAAACCAGGTGTGACAGAGCGAAACTGGGTTCCTTTTGCTACATTTCCTGAGTAACTCGCGTCTTATTCGTTTTGACCAATTTATATGAGAAGAACGATTCTCCGGACTAATGAACCTTTCGTGTCATTGCCTATTTATAACACGACTGGGTAATAATCAATTAACATGTAAATTGAACTAGCTCCCGACATTGTTTAATAATATATTGTACAGTTATTTAGCGAACGAAGAGGACGCACATGCGTAGGCCGTATTAATTGTACCAACAATTTATCAACACGCGTGAACACTAAACTTCACCTTTCCGAGAGAATTATTTTTTTACAATATAAATAGTAGGGGTTCGCTTGCTATTTAATTACAAGCTCATTTTATTGAACTGCATCCACATATAGGGTTTCGTACAATATATTTTGTTGAACTAGATATTTGGGATATATTTCTAATCCATATTATCACACCCTGCGGGTAGGCACAGACAGTAGAGCGCCAGTATTCTTTAAACTAGTCGAGGGGGTCGCGGGATGCGTGGAACATGACTCGAGTCTATTAATTGTAGTGTGCGTTTTCACTCATAGGTAGGTAATCAGTGTGTGATAATACTCAAACATTAGTGGAAGGTTGCACAATTATACTATAAACTATAGGGAAGAATAGTGGGCCGCGGCTTCGTGGATGGCACTATCTATAACTGACTTCTGAATATTTACAGAAAAAAATCATGCTTTATACTACAAACCACATAAAAAACAAAGTAAAAGTACTTTTTTTTAAGTTGGTAGCCCTAATGCTATTATGTGACCTTTGGAAATAATTGCACGCGCATAAAACTCAATTGTTTTACGAGAATATTACGACAACGAGTAATGTACGCCCCAGGCTTTGTATAAAACGAATACGTTTTATTGAGGTCGCTAATTGCATTTTGATAAACTTAGATCTACTTAATGATGTGTATACTGTCTTGCCTGACAGCTGTCAGTGATTTTCGGCTTGGCGCGGTAACTTACAATGACAGCTGTCAGCAATTTGTTTTGGCGGGCTTTTATGCATATGCGCGCCATTATCAATAAACCAGTGTTCTGAATAACATCTTTTATTCCGCTCCGTACATACGTAACATTGCTTTACGAAAACCACCAAAGCATGACAATATGTCGTTTGAAGAAGGAATGTTGCACACTTGCGCGTTGTGAATAGGTGTTATGGCAACATAGCTCTAAAAACTTATTATTAAATAAACCAAGTCCCGCCCGGCGTGTCTGTCTGTATTCATCTTAATCTTTAAAACGACTGAATTGAAATCGAAGCGGTTGTCACCGCTGGGAAGATATTTTGAATAATTAATCAAATTTACAGTAAATACGGTATAATAGTTCGAATCCCGACCATACTGACGAGTTTTCCCGTACTTAAGTACAATGCTTTTCATATTAAAAGTTTTACGGTCAAAGGAAACATCGAGAGAAAGCCTGAATGAGTTTAAGAAGAAATTCAAAGGCGTATGCATAGCTGTGATTGAGTAACGGCGATGGACTCGCCATCTGTCACGTTCGCACATAAAATATATCTCCGGTGAAAAGTGGGGCTACCTGCATACCTCCGCCTACCCCTTCAGGGACACTTGTGGGTGGCGTGATAGTAGTATAAAGTAATAACAAAATTTATTTTTCATTGTAACCGCTAGTATTATTCAAATTGAAGTAAGCCGGCATAGGCGAATATTTTGTTCAAAGGACCGACTGTAAATATTGTTGTAGTCTGCAAATCTTGCTTTGTCGACTCGCGAGATAACGTCACGTAAAATGTCAAAATGTATAAAAAGTTGCGCAGCGCTCCAAGCGGTAAACGAGAGTACCAAATCTCTCTGGTCTATACATATTTGACAGCTCACATTTTTGTAAAATTTAACATGATAGAAGCCAATTAGCAATGTCCCTACATATAATACTGTGGTGAGAACCCAGTTTGGCACGGTGCTAGGAATGTCTAAGTGTATAGGGGTAGGCAGAGAGAGTAGAGCGCTAGTTCTCCCTAGACTTACAGATCTCTTCCACTTCATCCACATTCGTCAATCTCTACGTACATGCCCGCCGGTTCGAGTAGGTACAGTTATTGAGGTTCCCATCCTGTTAAATATAAGAAAAAGCTCCCTCAGCCCCTCTGGCTGTCTACTTTTTTCCTACAATATTTAAAAGAGATTAAGATTGTAAACCTAATCTTTACTTTGGAGTTAATTCAATAATAAGACTCACCTCGAAGTGTTAACGCAAAAGAAAGAAACACGAATAAAAAGTTGGAACAGAAAAAACAAACAGCGAATCATAGAGTCGCGTTTAGAATACTAAATTATTTTTATATTTTAATTTGTTGATGAAAACTGTGACGTACCTATTAGTCTGTTCTTTTTACTTATAAAGCGGTAAATTTCATGTTTCGAAGTAATACTTTAGTAAATCTCTGTGAATCTTAGTACTTACGGACATATAATACAAGTTATTTTGTAGTCTATAAACTCTGTACAGTTTCCATGTCCCTATAAATTCTTATATATATAATATATTTCTATAGTTAAATATAGAAATACACTGACTTCTCAGTAGGGCTAATTCAAATAGGTATAATAATAGTTGGCTGCGTTTAGAAAGAAGGATAAATAAATCCGATACCTACCATTTTTGCAGGAGACTACTTAAGCCATAAGGTTACTGCGGCCTGTTATTAATTAAAATTAAATGTGAATATGGAACAGTCTCCACAGATTTCTCTGTTCGGGTCAAAGCAAGACAGATATATACACAGCTGTATTTACATCAAAGCTTTAAGTTTTCTACAATTTTAATATTCATAGATCCGATTATTTACTTTTACCAATTATTTATGAATAGTAATACTGCTGCTATTTATTTACTTCATAATGCTAGATCAAATCTATCGTGCACTCTAGGAAGGGAACGTCAAGAGAACAAAAAACTGGCGTGTATGAAGAGACTGATAAATGTCGAGGACGAGAAAGAGTAAGAGTGTAAGAGATATCTGGCGCTCTATTCTCTCTGCCTACCTGGGACTTGGCGTGATTTTCAATGTTCGTGAAATAATTGAATCCACAATCAAAGCCGTGGTGGCCGAGTGGTTCGAGCAGTTGCCTGCGACGCAAAGGTCGCAAGTTCGAATCCCGACTGTACCAATGAGTTTTTCTGAACTTAAGTACAGTGAGTAGTCACACCACGAGCTTTACGGTGAAGGAAAACATCGAGAGGAAACCCGCATACGTCTGAGAAGAAATTCAAAGGCGTATGTATAGTCGTGCTTGAGTAACGGCGATGGACTCGCCATCTGTCACGTTGGCACCTAATATACCTCTGGCGGAAAGTGGGTGTGGGTATTACCTATACACCTCTGCCTACCCCTTCGGGGACCCTTGTGGGAAGGCGTCAGGATATATTATATTATTATATAACAATCAGTGTTTTCAGTCATTGGTGAATGTTGCAGTCTTTAGCGCTAGCGCTCTGCACTTTTCCCCTTCCCCGTAAGAGTCTACGCGTGATGATAATATCTAATAATAATAATAATAATAATATATGCTTTATTGTACAAACACACACATTTACATAAACAAACAGAAATGACAAAGAAAAACATATAGGTAGTAGGCACAATAGGCGGCCTTATCGCAAAAGCGATTTCTACCAGGCAACCAGAGTAGAGAGAGATAAGAAACAGAGAAAGAAAAGGTAGGTGTGACAGTTGAGAGGATGAAATAGAAACAATTATTATAATATATAAATAATAGGCATTCTACATAAATAAATACGAATAAATATATATCTACTTAATAAATATCTACTTAAGTACAGAAATAAATATCTACTTAAGTATTTATGTTCTATTTTATATAGTTCGTTTGTTCTTATTTCCATTTGTTCGTCATTAAACTCCTATTTTTTGTTCGTCGAACGAGTCCTCGAATGGAGACCTAGGACGGGAAAACGTAGTGTAGGGCGTCCTGAGGCACGGTGGACGGACGACCTTAAGAGGGTCGCTGGCGGCGGATGGATGAGAAGGGCCGAAGACAGAGTATGGTGGCGCGCCATGGAAGAGGCCTATGTCCAGCAGTGGACTGCTGTAGGCTGATGATGATTTTTGTTCGTGCTACGATAGTTTAGATTCACAATTGGATTCCGATAGGTGGCGCTGTGTTTCAGGAGATTTATTTTAACTGAAGCTGGGCGGGACAGCTAGTTATTATATAAATACACATACTTACATGTTTAATATTTTATTATGTGTACTATAGTATAGTATAGTATAGTACTATGTAGTATATTTATATTAGGATTGATATTTATATTTCCCTATATCTCTTCTGTAGCCTGCCATACCTTTCTCTGCATCAACCAAAGGTTAACTGGTAGAGAATGCCTTCGGTATTTTGTTCGCTTGTATGATAATATTTGCTTATACTTTTAAACAAAATAAATAAATACGCAGCTATGTACGTAAGTAAATATGAGAGAGTTCCGACCTTCGTCCGCAATATAGGTGCAACCTTACGCAGGTATCAGAACAATGATTTACAATTTTAATGCAACTTTAATGGTCGTCAAATGATACAATATTTATCTAGATTGTAGGCCAGCAGAAATGAGGTATTAAACTTAATTATGGATGCGAGAATTAATGCTTCCAACCAGTAATTATGAGGTCGCATTAACTTAATGTCTTTGGAGTACGCACGCACACAAGTGCACATAATAGGTGTAGTCGGGAGCGACGGCAGTTGCCGTTGGGTGGAAAATAATAATATTTCGGAATTATATTTAATGAAAAAGAACACGGGAATCTATATAAAATTTAGTCATAACTAGCATTTTACAAATCTGGCGCTGTAAGTCAAACCAAATTACAGCTCTGTACCAAGTACCGAGTATCTCTGAGCTAGTCCGCGAACGGACGGACAGACCGACAAACGGACATAGTGAAACTATAAATAAGTTCGTAGTTTACTACGGAACCCTAATAAGGAAATTTATGCAAATCAAAATAAAACACAATTTTGAATAAGGCACTCAGACATCGCTAATCTAAGTACACTAACCGACTCAGCTAATATATTCCGAGGACAGACGATATTATGGATCTATTTATCACCATTACTTGCCGGATTAGACGCGTCACGGGCGTGGTAATTATAGATGTTGGAATACTTAATGCCTCGACTGTACCTAATTATATGGTTGGTATGGTGAGGCGAAGACGCGCGTTCTTGTACCAACGTCGAGGACAATGTGATTGTAGCCTCACACCTTCCAACAAGGTTTGATAATGCGATTGTATCCTCACGCCTTCCCACAAAGGTCCCCAGAGGTGTATAGGTAGTACTCACACACCCACTTTCTGCTAGATATATGTTTTAGGTGCTAACAGATGGCTACTCAAGCACGACTACGCCTTTGATTTTCTTCTCAGACGTATGCAGGTTTCCTCTCGATGTTTTCCTTCACCGTAAAGCTCGTGGTGTGACTAATCACTGTACTTAAGTTCGGAAAAGCAAATTGGTACGTTCGGGATTCGAACTTGCAATCTTTGTGTTGCAGGCAACTAGGTACGCGAACCACTTGGTCACCAAGGATCTAATGCGATTGGGTTAGAAAAAAATCGAGATATGGATACTGTATGGATGATAACGAGTTTAATACATTATTCTAATGTCAGATAAGAATTGTTACATAACACTATATACAATATCTGCGTAATGTTTTTTTATATATTAATTTACTTACGTAGTAATACCAGTACTAATATACTCAGCAATTTTTTTTTTATTTAAAATATTGGTTCAAATGTTTTTAATTACATTCTCATTCATTATTACGTACCTCCTTAAAACAATGCAACTTATTCTTTTGCGATTCCGTTCCTAGTGACCGTGCTACGGTATGTACGAGGCACACTGTACCTAATTACATGGTCGCATTAACTGAATGTAAACTAATGTGACGAGTTTGTATCGAAGCTGGGTAGCCTAGTTTAAGTATCATATTACATGCAGGGCGAACTTGTTTGTAAATAGTGCGTAGTCTGTATCGCTAATCACAACCATAACGCTAACCGGCGCGTTTGCGTTTATAGTGGTGGCTTTAAAAAAAAGCAAGGGCGATTTTTAAATAAGAAGCGTATTTTCACAATGTGTATAATTTTATATGCATTTTAAAAACCTGTTATTTTGATATTTCAAAACTACAGACAGACACGTCAGGAGCCACGTAACTGGCATGTAAGAAGAGACTGGCGGACCGCATGCTTGTTTGCCACCCAAGTGGTATAAAAAAAAAAAAAGACTTCGGATGTAGCAAATGTGGTCGGAAGTCTAGAGAGGACGGGCGCTCTACTATCTCTGCCTATCGTGTGAGACTTTGTGAACATTATACATATATGTATAAGTATATTACGCAATAATTAAGTACATATACATATATTAAGTTAAATGCAATTAATTCAGGAAACAACTTGTCATAATAATTATGACTACGTAACCAGTAATTCGATTAGTTTTCGATACGTAATGAACAGGAAAACAGTTGGTTATTTATAATATCTTGATTAAATACGTTTTGTCGCGAGCCATAGTTCAAACACATACAGTACTCTACGTTTAGTTTACTGGTGAGTTATAAAAATGTGAAAATCTTGTAACATTTAACCTACGGAAGAGAGGTAGGGCATAACGGGTTTCCCGTTCGAATTTGGTGCTGGGACCTCGGCCTTATAGAAGTCCGTAGCCAAATAACACATTTTTTTGTGTTGTGCTCCTACGCGGTAAATAAGGTTTCCAGTAATGAGCTCCTTGGGGATTAGTCCCATTATGCTGCCAACACAGTATAACTTTTCGAACACAGAGTGGCAACGCGCAAGTGATACTTCGGTATTGTGACCGTAACTAGGCTACGGTAACCGTTTTCCGGGTGGGCCGTATGCTTGTTTGCCACTCTTGTTGTATAAAAAAAAAGAATGGTCCCCGAAGGGTTAGGTAGAAGTGTACAGGTAGTGCGCACACACCCACTTTTCGTCAGAGATATACTTTAGGTGCTAAAGTGATAGGTCCGCGCCGTTACTCAAGCACGACTATACCTTATTTAATTTCTTTTTACGGATGCAGGGTGTCCAGGCGATTTCCTTCACCGTTAAGCACAGATCAAAAGGCATCAATAGGCTTGCGGCTCACGGAAGGGCGAATTAAAATGTTACATTTTGCGACGGGCCCATTAAAATCTTACATTTTGGTCTTAAGTCTATGTAGTTATTATTGTTTTGTGCACAATACATCCCGCCGTCCCGCAAGTGTCCTTTGAACGGCTAGTCAGAGGTGTGGAGTACGCACACACCCACATCGAGAGAAATAATATTTAAATTTAGTACATACATAATATCATCGCGCCGAATCCGTTACGGGGTAGTTAGAACGTGATCTTCCTCTGACTCTTCTTGCACACACTTTTGCTTTGTATATCTGTTTCGTCAATCTTTCTTCCCTCATCCTTTCTATATGGCCAAACCAACGTAACATACCTTTCTTCATCTTTACAATCACGCCCTCATTCACGCCAGTTTTTTTTTTTATACAACAAGAGTGGCAAATAAGCATACGGCCCACCTGATGGGAAACGGTTACCGTAGCCTATTTACTCTCACGATACCTAAGTATCACTTGCGCGTTGCCACTCTGTATTCAGAGAGTTATACTGTGTTGGCAACATAATAGGTCTAATCCCTCGGTTGCCAACACAATATAACAATCCTCCCCCCTCCCCAAGGAGCTCATTACTGGCAACCTTATTCACCGCGTAGGAACACAACACAAAAAATTGTGTTATTTGGCTACGGACTTCTATAAGATGGAGGTCCTACCCCGGTAGGGCAGCTCCAAATTCGAACGGAGAATCCGTTATGCCCTACCTCTCTCAGTTGATTTGCGAATCTCTTCATTGCGGATACGATCTAAGATCGTTACTCCGCACATTTTTCGAAGTGATCGCATCTCAATTGCATTTAAGCTACACTTCGCTGACATACCTAGGATTCGCTGCCATACAATTTAATTTACTATGTGAGTTTTAGTTTATGAGTTTGAGCAGAAAGCATTGTTATTGGGGATTACTAAATCAAACATTAATTATATATTACGCAAACGTACGCATACACGCCTTGAGCTGGGCCCCTACCATGTGCCTTGCGACAACAGCTCTCTACAAGCGGTGCGTAAAAGTACTAAATTCCATATAGCATTTTGATATGTCACGCAACTCATAGTAGTGGTGAAGATAATGCTAAATGCTCGTTTTATGTTATTGCTTGAACATTGCAGAGTCGTTACGGAAGTAGTGCCTTGGGCACACTTCGTATAATGTCTAATTTCCTTTACAACGATCACCTTGCATTAGTAATTTTATAATGATAATAAAAGTCAGCAATAGCTGTGTAAATAACAAGCGATATTGAGCCTTATGAGAAACGATTCAAAGGTGATATTTAGTTCTTTGCTTTTACTTATCTATACGATTGAGATATCTGTTTGTAATATGAAAATTCTATTTTCAAATTCTTATGCGTATTTAGGTACAGCACAAGTAAAGCTTGTGGTGTGACTAATCACTGTAGTTCAGTTCAGATAAACTCATTGGTACAGACGGAATTCGAACTTGCTATATATGTCTAAGAACCGACAACCGCTGGGGTAAACGTGTTCTTCAGTGGAGACCTCGACTAGGCAAACGTAGTGTAGGACGCCCTCCGACCAGGTGGGATGACGATTTGCGAAGGACTGCTGGCAGATGCTGGATGCGGCAAGCTGAAGACAGGGCGCTATGGCGCTCATTAGGGGTGGCCTATGTCCAGCAGTGGACTAGAGTGGGCTGATGATGATGATGATGATGATATATGTCTTGCTGCTGGAACCACTCGGCCACGCCTCTGTTGCCAATGTGGCCGCACAATTATAAAAATGTTATATTTTTATTATTTTTCCGCACTACCAACACCAGAAAATTGTTTACAAAGTGCGTGAACACTGGCATTATTAATGTAATTATATCGGTAATGTACCTCACATCCTGAACACAATTAACATTAAACAACTCATTATTGTTGATAACGGACACATGTCTCATTTTCCTCAAACTACTTATTACTACGCGGCCATTGTTGTAAACAATTGTTTGTATGGTTTTGTGTCACTGGTTCGGTTCATTTAATGAATTTATTCGTTTAGTCACTTAAAGATACCGTTTTCCTGCTTTTGTAATGTCGGAAGCTGTCTAAGAGCAGACGTGAACCTCGACGCATTCTAATCCTTACTTATAATATTATAAATGTGAATGTAAGTTTGTTTGTTACGCTTTCACGTAAAAACTACTTAACCGATCGTCATAAAACTTTGTACACATATTCTCGGAGGTATTAGAAGTAACATAGGATACTTTTTGTTGAAAAAAATTTTTTTTTACAAAAGGTAAAAAAGCTGTCTACGCCGACGAAGTCGCGGGCACAGCTAGTTCGCGTTTATAATTATAAACGCGAAAGTATGGCAGGATACTTGTTACTCTTTCACGCAAAAACTACTTAATGAAATTGGATAGAACTTGGCACAGGTATATGTATATTAGCTGGAACAATCGCGTAGATATACAAAGCGAAAGTGCGTGCAAGAAGAGGCAGAGGAAGGCCATGTTTCAACTACCTAGGTCAGTCGATCAGACGCTCAAGCACGGCAACGTCGAGAGTACTCGAAACAGACGAGCATGTAAGAGACTGATGAATGTGGACGAAGCGAAAGTGGTATGTAAGTCTAGGGAGAACTGGCGTTCTATACTCTCTGCGTACATCGTTAGGGGCTCGGCGTGAGGATATGTGTCAATCACGTAGGCTCTGTATTGTCACAGGAATAAGAATAGAAAAGAGGCGACTGCTCGAACCAATCGACCTCAAGTTAGACGTCATCATCATAACATTACGCCGTGTCCCTCCCAGGTAAGGCAGAGAGAGTAGAGCACCATTTCTCTCTACACATACAGAACCTTTTCCAACATGGTTTCGAGTACTTTTGATATTTTTTTATACAACACTAGTGGCAAACAAGCATACGGCCCACCTGATAGAAATTGGTTACCGTAGCCTATTTACGCTTACAATACCGAAGTACGACTTGCGCGTTGCCACTCTGTGTTCGGAGAGCTATATTGTGTTGGCAGCATAATGGAACTAATCCCTCTGCTGCCAACACAATATAACAATCCTCCCCCCTCCCCAAGGAGCTCATTACTAACCTTATTCACCGCGTAGGAACACAACACAAAAAGTTCCACCCTTGAGGATCTGATAAATTTTATCTAGCTAGTTAGAACGTGGCCTTCCTCTGCCTCTTCTTGCACACACTTTCGCATTGTATATCTGTTTCGTCAATATTTCTTCACTCATCCTTTCTTGTAACGTACATTAGTAACATTAGCTGTCCGTCTATGGAACTCGCTGCCCCAGAACATCAGACTGGCAGAATCATTGAACTCCTTCAAGAAACTTTTATTCGAATACTATTATTGTTTATAACTTATACATATGTAAGTATATTTATGTATATGTTATTGTATGTGTATAAAATAGGTATATGTTTCGTATTTATTTATTTAGATTGCTTAGTATATGTATATTATAGTAAATATGTATATTTCATCCGCTCAAGTATCACACCTACCTTTTTTTTCTCTATTTCTTTTCTCTCTTCACTTGGTTGCCTGGAAGAGATCGCTTTTGCGATAAGGCCGCCTATTGTGCCTATTACATGTTATTCTCTGTCTTTTTGTAATCCTATTTGTTTTTATGTGTGTGTGTACAATAAAGATTATTATTATTATTATTAGTAAAAAAATATATATTCCCCTGTGAATTACCTGCTTAATAATCAAGGGACATTAACCCTGGTGATAACATCATGCTCAACACCAGTTCTACTGTACACCTCTTTGCGTGATGCATGCAGTACATTAGCCATTATCATTACATTAAACTAATTAATGGTTTCATTTCCAGAAACAATTGATACGATCTTTTGAATAGCAATTAAAATGACATTATGTTATTCTAATTTAAAGCGTAATTATCAAATGTATTTTGTTTTCGTGAGCTGTGTGCTTGTCTTCGAGAATAATCAGGGCTTACGCTGAATTATGAAATGGCTCAGTGAAAAAGACGACTACTCAGTAATATTTTAATCTATATATACAAAAATGAAGGTTTGCCTGTATTTCCTTTAAAGAGTCTCAAACGGCTGGACCGATGACATTTTCTAGGCTTCTTCAGGTGGATTCGAGAATGGTTTAGATTTACAATTGGACCCGATAGGTGGAGCTGTGATCGTGTTATAGCAACTTTAATTTTTTCACCTTAGTGAAGCTGGGCGGGACAGCTAGTAATATTAAACGAAAGTTT
Organism: Drepana arcuata; assembly: GCA_016069955.1. Taxonomy (NCBI): domain Eukaryota; kingdom Metazoa; phylum Arthropoda; class Insecta; order Lepidoptera; family Drepanidae; genus Drepana; species Drepana arcuata. The sequence goes on along the minus strand of JACCPG010009282.1, from coordinate 87,775 downwards.
GATTAATCCTTTCTTTCTCTCTTGCTTTCAACTAGGAACGTTAATTATAAATCTTTCCAATACATATATTTAACTGGATTTCATTGATTGACTGTTCAAGATGTTTTAGGGATTTTTTTAGACAGAAATCTCAGCTTTCATTAAACTGCCATCGTTTTTATATATATAACCATACCTACACACTCAACCAATATAAATTAAACTCTTTCACTCCATCCACATTCATAATTCCTTTCGCGATCGCCGGTTTCTTACTCGTAACGTTTCATCCTTGATTACATACATACGTATCATCACGCCGAGTCCCTAACGGGATAGGCAGAGAGAATAGAGCGCCAGTTCTCTCTGGACTATAATAATAATAATGTATCAAACACTCTGGTTATCTCGGAATTTGTTTTTTCTACATCTTCTTTCAGTCACATTTGTATTATGTTTTATCGACCTTGCATCGACCTTTATCTTATAATAAGGCCTGACAATATATGTCACGTACAAACATTTCCATATAAGGTAAATACTTTAATGAGTTTTAACGTAAGTTATCCTTGTAAGTTTCCCCTATTGCATTAATACTTGTGTGGTCGAAAATACATTGAGTATGAGTAAGGCATATTATTGTTAATTCATTGAACAAATCATTGTTTTTATTTATTTAGTGAAGTCAGATGTACGTTACGTCAGTATGTACGTTAGAGACGTGGTCGTCCAGTGGTTCGAGAGAAGAGTTGCCTTTTTCTTTATATCACACTAGCGGCCCGTCCCGGCTTCGCACGGGTGGGCTATGTCACTTAGGGTAAATGTAACTTTCCAATGGTGTATTCAAAGATGTATAGTCATGAAATTAGCAACGATTGAACTAGCAATGTACGTTCAATCACGTTTTGTTTTTACATATAAATATATATCGCATGGAATGAGGGTGTTTTAAGCATCTGCCTACCCTTTCAAGATAAAATATATGTATTTTATATATATATCCTCACGCGTCCCCCACAAGGGTCCCCGAAGGGGTAGGCAGAGGTGTATAGGTAATACCCACACACCCACTTTCCGCCAGAGGTATATTAGGTGCCAACGTGACAGATGGCGAGTCCATCGCCGTTACTCAAGCACGACTATACATACGCCTTTGAATTTCTTCTCAGACGTATGCAGGTTTCCTCACGATGTTTTCCTTCACCGTAAAGCTCGTGGTGTGACTAATCACTGTACTTAAGCTTAGAAAAACTCATTGGTACAGTCGGGATTCGAACTTGCGACCTTTGCGTCGCAGGCAACTGCTCGAACCACTCGGCCACCACGGCCATTATTATTATTATATAACTTAAAGATTGAAATTCAGGTGAAAAATAATGTGTTCCTGTGCAAAGTTTGTATTTAGAATGAATGAATTCTTATTTCTTGAATATTATTATTAGAAAACGCATACGTTCGAGTATTTTTAATTTTCGTTTGCAATGTTCATTTTTTTATAACAATATTGAGCCTGACCATAAGTTAATTATTTATCGTAAGCCCCTTCAATTGATTTTCAACTTTCAATCTAATAAAGTTCAATTGTTAATCATTTGATTCTAGCTTAACATTTGTACATGCTACTGGCAACAATAGGCTACAGAAAAAAACCATATAGTATTTAAGAAAAAACTCACCTGTTCATACTATTCATAGAGACAGGCCCGACGTTCTCTCTCTCGCTCCGTTCTCGCGAAACTGCTGCAAATCTTTCATAATTTTCTCTCTCCTTATAATGCCTCTCTGGTCGGGGCGACGACGATCGCCTGCCCTGCATTTGCTGAGGCATATTGTTCTGTTGGACTGTCTGCAGAAGGTTGTGATTTCCTTGCGGCTGTTGTTGCTGCTGTAAGGCTTGGAGTAACTCCTGCGCGTTGGTCGAACCATTCGTCAAGAAGTTTGGTAGACCTTGGTTCAGCAACGCATTCGACAACGTTGGATTTAACATTGGCCGAATGTTCGACTGTTGTTGGGGGTTGGAGTTGAGTAGTTGATGGGGTTGGGCCATCGCTTGAAGGTTGGCCAAAGATGTGGACACAACTTGGCCGTTGTTCAGTGCCAAGTTAACCATTTGGTCGTTGGAGTTCACGTGGTTTACTGGTATCGTTAGGATGGTCTGCGTCGCTATACCTGGACAGAGAATACACGTCTATGTATATCTGGAGAGGAACTTAGTTATTATACTTTATATCATAGTTATTATACTTTATATATTAGTTATTTAATGTTCTTGTACTCTTGTCATTCTTACATAGTACTGACTTTAATGTCCACTTCTACCTTGTAAATTCCTTTTCGTTAACACTTGTTATTGGCCTTCATTTCTATTTACTTATTTTATCAATGTGTCTAGCTGTAAGTTTTCCTCTGTCCTCTTTTAACTTGTATTCTTGTAAAAAGAGGTATAAGTCTAGCTAAAAAGCTCTGTTGTCTCTCTGCCTAACTGCTGAAGGATTCGGATGATGATGATGATATATAATATCTATATATAATATAATATGATGATATACATATACATATATATCTTTATATTTCTTCCGTACGTGTGTATGTCATTGAACTCCTCCTAAACTGCTGGACCGATTTTTATGAAATTTTCTGTGTGTCTTCAGGTGGATAAGAGCATGGTTTGGATTTATAATTGGACCCAATAGGTGGCGCTACCATTGTATTTTTTCACCCGAGTGAAGCTGGGCGGGACAACCAGTATATACATATACATCAGCATCGTCATCATCATCATCAGCCCACTCTAGTCCACTGCTGGACATAGGCCTCCCCTAATGAGCGCCATAGCGCCCTGTCTTCAGCTTGCAGCATCCAGCATCTGCCAGCAGTCCTTCGCAAATCGTCATCCCATCCCACATACACATACATGTATCAATATGTATGTTCGTATGTCCGTTTGAAGTGAACTTACCCTGTGATGTCGGTATGAGCAACTGTGCGCCTTGGATCCCCTGCACCAGCTGTCCAGAGGCCAAGATCAGCTGGGGCATTGGAGACGGCATCGCTGGCGGCAGCATGTTGCTATTGCCCACTGGATTTGGTGAGCCCATTCCTAGTAGAATAAACGTAAATCAGAACCAAAGAGTATGCACACGACTATGTTTTTTTCGGTAGGTACCTCTTTAGGCTTGTTTTTCTTTTAAACTAAAATATATTAATTATAAAGAGACAGTATCTGTTTGTTGGTTTGAATGCGCTAACCTCAGTCAATCTCTTTAGCGCATGTGAAGCCGTAGGGAACAGCTAGTGAAGTAAATAAAACTTCTCATCTTTTCACAGGGGTCTCACAGGGTTCGTCGGAGGGGTCGTTGAGAGTTCCAACGTGACAGATAGCGACTCTATCGCCATCGCTGTTACCCAACCGCACATTTTTCATTGAGTACCAATGTTTGGCAATACATCGGCAGTTAAAAGATACATCAACATTGGATTTGCCAAATACAGCTGGTCATGATGACGGATCGCGAATCATTCATTGGTACATTGGTCCGCCAACTGACTACAGATATGAACTCTCTACTTAGACATTAAAATTGTAATAACAAAAGGAGGTACGCATACACCTAACGTGGCATGAAAAGAATCAAGGAGATACTGAACGAACGATAGGGAATTACACAAAATCCACCGGCAACCGAGCACAACTAATTCACCACGAAGTTCAACATAATAAAAATCCATGAACATTATCTGCATACCTTACAACCAGTTAAATTCAACATTAACATAACGTATTCATTTAAACCATGACATTTCACATTTTGTAATAAATGCTCTTTCCGACAGAGCATCAATTAAAAACCGAAAAAAATGTATAATTAGATCTATTAAGACAATAAAAGTCTTAATGATACCGCACAGTCGTAATATCCGTGAGTTCGTGAAAAAAATGTGTAATTATACTCATTATTTAAATAGGTTTTTTCATCCATTAAGGCATAGCTTTAATGGACCGGCGAGTGAAGCCGCTATCTTAAATTCATTAAATCGATTGGATTCGGTAATCACCTAATTACGGATCACGTGATTCCGAAGTTAGAGTTTAATGCGCGAACCGTGTACGCTGTGATTAGTTCAATCAGTTTGCGGGACTCTAAACTGTAAAACAATTGGTCGGCGGTATTAAAAAAAAACTTATTAGACCACCAGAGGTGTGACAACCAAATTGCATAATTAACTTAAGTGGAAAATGTATTCAAAAAGTGCAAATTAGGGGTCATTTTCCCTTCATGCCTCAACTTTGGTCTGGTGAAATGAATAATGAATAAATTATTTTTCATTAAAGTGGTTACAATTGTAAATATAAATATAACATAGTTGTTTAAAGAGTTTGACACTCATGCCAGAAGAAAAAGACGTATATCAGCCGAAATAGGTTGCAAATGTCACTGGGCCTATGTATAATCAGAAATTGCTCTCTGCCATAGGACACCCTAGTGGCAAAGTTGTTGACAAGGCATGGTCGCAAGAATAAATCATCGAACACTCAAGCATGGGAGCGTTAAGAGTACTCGAAATGGGCTAGTGTATATGAAGAGACTGATGAATGAAGATGGAAGAAAACAGTGGTAAGTCTATCTAGACACCTTCTGTCTACCTTCGTGATTATATTTTTGAGGTTATCCCTAGAGAGAACTGCATGAAGGTTTTCAGCAAGTGTGATCCCTGCAGGGTCTGCAACGCGGCAGTGACACCCCTGATGTTGCAAGGGTCTATACGGAGGTAACCGCTAGCCATGAAGCAAACCGTACTTGATAGACAACCATAGTCGTACAAAAATTTAAATAAATAATTGTAGAACCATCAGTGACACCCCTGTAAGATAGATACATAGCATGATTAAAAAAGTATTTTACTCACCAGGCGCACTGACGCTCAAATTGAGCGGGGAGTTGATGACAGGGTTGGCAGGCATGGACGTGAGTCCCTGCAGGTTGGCAGCCAGCTGGGACATCTGCTGCGACATCTGCTGCTGCAGCTGCTGCGACATCGGCATGTTTTGCTGCATACTAGCCAGGCTTTGCAGGTTTTGGAACATCGACGCCACTGTGGAGGGGAATATAAGGTAATATTTGGAGTACTTGAGCGTATCGCGCCGAATGTGCCACGTGATTCCGCCTTTCAAAATTATGATTAACACCTTGTTGCTCGCGAAAATTGACGTTTGAGTAGCCCGCGACACAAAGATTGCAAGTTCGAATTCCGACTGTACCAATGAGCTTCTCCGAATGTAAGTACAGTGATTGAGATAAACATCTAGAGAAAACCTGCATACGTTTGAGAAGCTATTCAAAGGCGTATTGCAATTTTTTTATTGCCAACGTTTTACCTATACATCTCTGCCTACCCCTTTGGGGACAATTGTCGGAAGACGTTTAGATAAGAGTAGATGTGAAGAAGAAAGTTGCAGTACGAACTCACTGGAGCCATTCAGGTGTTGTGGCGTGCGTGCGCGAGGCGACGGAGTCCGAGGCTCGGCTAGCTGCGCCCGCGCACCGCCCTCCGGCGAGCTCGCGCCGCTCTCCCGATCCGACTCCGCCTGCTGGCAAATACAAAAACTCTTGAGATATATCTACGTATATGACGCTTTAGGCTCTAGTATATAGCTAGTATATAGCCCTTTAATAATGGTCTACAATGCATGGTCTTGTTATAAAGAAGTATTTCGCAGATTTTTTTAAATAATAGTGTATAATGCGTGTGTGAATTAAAGTGTTGGGAGGGGTAGACCTGGGCAGACGTTTCTAGACCAAATTAGGGACGTCTGGAAAAAGGCCAGGTCAAGAGTACCCTAAGCCGAGGAGCATGTATGAAGAGAATAATTAAAGTGGACGAAGCGAAAGAAGTATGTAAGGGTCTTAGCAAGTGGAAAGAAGTGGTCTCTGCCTACCCCTACGGGAAAGAGGCGTGATAATATATTATATATATTTTATAAGCCAAAAAAGGGGACAAAGGAGCAGGTCTGTGAAGGCTGTGAAGGGCAGGAAGTGACAGCAAAATGAGGGTTATCGCTCGCTCGTTGGTCATCCTGTAGGAATAAAATTCTCTTGAAGTATTCTCTTGGCAGTGGGATTGTCTATAGCCTGAGCATTTAGAGCAGAAAGAACCTCCTTCAGGAACGCTCAGTTGGAGACTTTTGAGACCCTTTATCAAGGACGTATATTTGACATCACTCATTCGCTCGCACCAATATCGAAATAAGATACGATTGACGAAGATGTGGAGTCTCTAGCATTATCTATGAATATATAAAATCTTTATTAACAAAATGTATTATTTCAATCAGTGACTATAAGAATAATTAAATAATGAGCCATAAAGTATACAATAATGCGATATACGTAACTCAGAAGGTCAGACTACTTGAGTCTTAATTATTATATTCCTATTGAACACAACTGCAAGGAAACGCCTTGGAATGTCTAATTTGTGTAATTACTAAGTCGCGGTGGCCGAGTGGTTCGAGTAGTTGCCTGCAACAAGAAGATTGCAAGTTCAAATACGTTTGAGAATAAATTCAAAGGCGTATGTAGGTATAGGCTTGAGTAATGGCGATGGATTCGCCATCTGTCACGTTGGCATCTAAAATCTCTAGCGGAATGTGGGTGTGTGCTATCTATGCACCTCTGCCTACCCCTTCGGGGAACTATGTGGGAAGTCGTAAGGACACATTATTATATGTTATCTATACTAATATTATAAAGAGGAAAGATTTGTATGTAAGTGTGTTTGTATTGATAAGGCTCCGAAACTACTGGACCGATTTGAAAAATTCTTTCACCATTGGAAAGCTACAGTCACCATAAATGAGGTAGGTTATTTTCTTTTATAAAAGAATCTATAGTGTGATCAGACAATCTCCCATTTTGTTATTTTCGGTTTTGGAAAGAACCCAGTGTTGTAACTACATATTTATTTATATTTTCACAAACAATATGTTATTATAAGAAGTATAATATGTATGCGGGCGTATAGGAGGAGACTGATGAACGTGGATGAAGAGAAAGAGGTCTGTCAGACCAGAGAGATCTGGCGCTCTACTCTCGCTGCCCATCCCCTGGGGGCCTCTGCATTATAATATTACTAGCTGTGCCCGCGACTTCGTCGGCGTGGACGGCTTCTTTTATCTTTCGTAAAAAATATTTTTTTAAATAAGTAGTATCCTATGTTACTTCTAATACCTCCAAGACTATGTGTACAAAGTTCTATGATGATCGGTTCAGTAGTTTTTACGTGAAAGCGTAACAAACAAATTTACATTCACATTTATAATATTATAGTAAGGATTTATGTATCGGTGTGAAATACTTGCGATAATATTTGCAATCTCGTTTTCGGATGGAAGTAATTCAAACGTTTAGTTCACATTTTTTCTCCTAGGTGGCGTTACATGTGTCGCTAAGATTAAATTTCAACGAACTTCTATTAAATTAATATGAATTACAAATAGTGAGTTGGAAAAATACCTAGTACAGGTCGACACAAATTAATTTAGTCCCAGATTTAGCAAAAATTTAAATTATTACGAAATTCTGTGATATTTTTATAATAAGAAACAAATCAGCATGTACTACACCAAGATAATTATGCTAATTAGATGTATAATAGTTATAATATACATTAATTATATTATTATTAATAAGCCGTGGTGGCCGAGCGCTTCGAATAGTTGCTTGCAACATAAAGATTGTAAGCTCGAATCCCGACTGTACCAATGAGTTTTTCATACAGTGATTAGTCACACCACGAGCTTTAGGGTGAAGGAAAACATCGAGAGGAAATAGTGCTTGAGTAACAACAATGGACTCGCCATCTGTCACTTTGCCACGTAAAATATATCTGTATATAATAATAATAATAATATATATCGTCTAGTATAAATATACATGCAAATTATATGTTTCATCAAAAGACATAAACGAGCTGTACGTACATTTGTTATTACTGATAAATATTTGTATTCGTAAAATATAAGCTGATTGAGGTTTCAATTTTTAATCTACATATATTAATGATTTTTTATATCATATATGCGATTTTAATAGCCGTTTTAACAAGTGACGCGAGAATTTTAAGCACCGACATTTGTTTCATAAAATATTTTAATTTATTCGTAAAATATTACCTATTACATATCATTTAGACCTTGATTTTGACACGACTTTTCAAACCATAAAGTTTTCCGATTACCCCTATAGACCATAACAAAATATACACTTCACAAAACTAACATAATAAATATGAATATTTAATAAAATTAAAAACTTACAAAAGACAATGTCATTCTCTCCACTTCTAATATTTTCACTGCTTTTCAGGGTCCACAAACTAATGTACTCTTTTTGACAAAGTCATGGAACGAACCCGCAATGTCCCGTTTCAGCAAACTTGCAAAACTTCACACAACTTTAGTCAGACTCAAGTACACACAACTTTAATGTATACTTAAAAGATGTTTGTTAAAACATCGCTTTAGGTTCCACAAAAGAATATATTCGCATGCGATCGAAAACAAAAGTTCTTTATTTGAAAAAACTCGTATTATAGCGGAACATAGATAGCGAAAGAAACGCGCACACTATCGACAAAGCGTCTACTTTTTGTTTTTTTATTATTTATTTATCACGGCCTACACATACAGCCGCGCGGCAAAGTTGCACAACGCGGAATGAAAGCGCGTCATCAGTTTAAAAAATCAACCCCTTCGGTGGTGGGCGGAAAAAATGCTCCCCTCCGGGCGGGGTGGGCCGAAATCCTTGCCAAAGCGATCGGCTTGTCACTTGTCGAATAAGCATGATAATTAAAGTTTGTTTATTCTTTCGTTTCTTTTAATTTAGTTTTGTATTCGGTTCATTTGCTTGTGTCATTTGGCAAAGTTGTCGACTTAATTAGCTATTTATTCACAATGCAGTGGTCGATTTGTATTGATGGGTATTTAAATTTATTTCCAAACTTTCCTCCTTTTGCGATAAAATAACTATTTCTTTTAATTCTACGCAAGATTTCTATAGTTTTAATATCCATATGATATATTATTGAAGAATATGTAAACATTTTTTAATTCTTCTTTTTCTTTTTAGAAATCATAGTCGGAGGAATCTGCAGTTATTCGAGTGTGAACAGTAAATTAAATACGTACGTACGTATCTCTACGTACTTACCTTTGTGACACTTCTCACAAATAACACACATAATGATTTTTTTAAGCTAAAAGCGGTTAAAATATCAGACAATATTTACATTAATAAATAACATTTTCATGTTTTGTATTAATATATATGGCATCTGCTTTAAATCCCGGTTTGTATCGATGGGTCTCGTACCACGTGGTGGCACTGTGGTCGAGATGTGTAGAAAATTGCGCAATTTAGGTAAACAGCCCATTATCCCATTAGTGGCTTGCTATTGAACTATTTTCTTATCTCTAATTTGCCTACTTTGTCGCTGACCTTGACGTGTGGCAAAATAAAATAATGTAACCAAAAATAATATTATGCCTCAGTGTTGAGTCGGCGACGTAGGTATGTGTTCCAAATGAAAAAGAATGATTAAAATTATTAAGCCAAGCGACGGGTAGAGATTAGCTTAGCTACCGCAACTTTTTTTTATTCAATTGATTGTCATTGAATACATGCAAATTAGCCAGAAGGTAATCCTTCTGGTTAAATTACAAAAATACAAGGTTCCTCCTTTCGTAGGTATCTGAAACGTCGAAATGGAATTAAGATATTATTCTAAAGCTAAATAGTTCATGTGATCAAAAACTTTAATGTTACTGTTAATATCCTATGCAACTTTTGGCCAAAATGCTGAATATTATCTATTGTTTACTTATTGATTTATAATAGTTACTGCTTATAATTATCAGTTGGTATGTTCAATCAACTTATGTTATTAAAAAGCTATTATTTACCGACTCCATCATTAAATTTAAATAAGCATCTCGATACTTGATTACATAACTCCTTTATCGAATTAATCGTTAGCCGGGGGCACGTGTACGGAATATAAATCCTAAAAAGTTTAAAAGCACAATCAAAGCGCCGTCCAGCGTTGACTAATGAAAAAAGTTGAAAAAAAAAATTATCATCAACAAGTAACATTCGGAATAATCAGCGGTACACGGAAAAAATCAGTAATTATTCAGATGAAGTTGGACGAACGAAGGGGGTAAGGGGGGCAAGGGCCGGCCAAAATAAAAACGGCGTTGCGTAGGGGTGTCACCCACCTCCCCGGCTCTACAAATGTTATCTAACTGCGTTCGTTTCGCGCCACGGCGCCGTTTCGTTCTGAATTAGCGCCCGAACCGGCGAAATTTCAATTTGTACTCCATTTTTTTCTCGGATAGTTGGTCCTAATGGAAAAGGCTAGGCGATCACGGATTCCGTCTGAAACGAGCGGCGCGTTCGAACGAACGGGCCAGCGTTTTGTTCTTTTAGCTTTGTGTTCTAATGTGTACAGCGGGATCTGACCCGCGGAAGATACGCGGTATTGTCGCCCTACTGGCGAACTCGCGATGTCGCGAGCGCGGTCATTATTGGTGTGCACACACACGTCGCATTGTCCGCTCTTCTGTGTGTGTACATTTTTACTCATTAATTTTAAAACGCTCCGGATTTTTTTCAGGGCGGGTGCTAGGGGGACAGGGAGGCGAAAATTGGCGATGGCCGCCGGGCGGGGTGTCACCGACGGGGGTTATTAAATAGATTGGTCCGCGGCCGAACGGAGCCGCCGATCTGCACTTGTACCTCGCGTCATTAACGGGTTGAGAACCGATTTTAAATCGTGAAATAACAGCCTGTTACAGGAAAAGTTGAGCGTGGCTTATCGGATTCGCCTGACGGTGTTCCACCTAAAACATGAAATGCATTCAAAAGTATTTTTAATTCGCTATTAATTTCATTTGATGTCTTGACAGTTACCTCAAGTCACTTTGGACAATGACGCGTTCGTTTGTCACACTAGTGTTGGTGTATGTAAGCACACACGCGTAAATCGTTTTCCGCGGTCGTTCGGCAGTGGGTGACTAGGGGTGTACGGGGTGTATGGGGGGAGGAAATGTGAAAAATACTCGAAAAAAAGGCGAAATTGTAGCAGATATATAATTAAAGTCCGACGTACAGCAACAGCGTACCACGATGTATTATGCATACGCGTTCTCGGTTGTCGCGCGCTCCATACAGGATGTATGCGTCCAGGATATTGTTGTAGACAGCTGCTGATCCACTGGGCGATTAGCTGTAGATGTCTTACAAGACTTAAACGCTTAAACAAGGCTTAAACGTCAATAGAAAAAGTATGAAAATATAATGTGAAGCCGTGGTGGCCGAGTGGTTCGAGTCGTTCGACGCAAAGATCGCAAGTTCGAATCCCAACTGTACCGATGTTTTTCTGAACTAAAGCACAGTGATTAGTCACACCACGTGGCTTTCGATGAAGGAAAACATCGATAGGAAACCTGCATACGTCTGAGAAGCAATTCAAAGGCGTATGTATAGTCGTGCTCGAGTAACGGCGATGGATTTCTAAAATATATCTCTGGCGGAAAGTGTGTGTGTGGGTACCACCTATAAACCTCTGCCTACCCCTTCGGGGACCCTGCTGGGATGGCGTGAGGATATGTATTATAAAAAAGTAGTTATACTACTCATACATATAGCTAGAGCCGTAGTTATGTTACAATGCTGACTGTGGCAAGTTTTTAAGTACAGAGATTTTTTTATAGCACTCCAAGTATTACGGTAAAGGAAAATATCGAAGGGAAACTTGTAGAAGCTATCGCATAAAGGATCCTCAAGGAGAAGGCAGAGGTGGAACAGCCCTCTCTTTTCGGCAGAGATATTTTGCTGCTTAACTAGTAACGATGTGCAAATTCCTACATGGGAAAATTTATGCGTCCGAACTACACAGTGGACTATCGCGCTTCTTTGTGCCCAAAAACTATTGCCGAGATACACAAACTGTTCGCGGTGCCATATTGCCGAACAGTGGCGCACGCTCAGTCTCCGATCCCGAGGTCACTGACAGCACTCAATGCCCTGGACTCAAGTGTAAATCCTGAATGTGATGTGCTGGCAGGTGAATGGAAGGTGATTTTGAATGAGTGTCTGGCATACGCAGAAAGAAGGCCATCTTTTTCTCGGTAATACATTTATATTAACCTTATTTATTATTACTCATATGTATTTTTTTTTCTTATACCTCCACATTAGCGTAGATTACCACGTTGTCGTGCTAATTGTAAATAAATAAATAAATAAATAAATGTTTTGGGTGCCAACGTGATAGCTGACGAATCCATCGTATTTTCTCAAGCACGACTGTATAGATAGTGCCATCCACGAAGACGCGCCCCTCTATTATTCCTCATAGATTATAGTGTGCAACCTTCCACTAATGTTTGAGTATTATCGGTACACACTGATTACCTATGAGTGCACACGCACACTACAATTAATAGACTCGGGTCATACTGCCCGTATCCCGCGACCATCGCGACTAGAAATTGGTGCGGCGCGTCTTCGTGAATGGCACTATCTATATGTATACATACAATCGACATCCCTTATACAGATGCACTCCTGTTCATTATAAATCAGCGTATTTCATTGTCTCGAGAGCACATCTCGAATGTTCGATTTGAAAGTCCCAGTAGGAGGGCTCATACGACAGATGGTTGGGGTCTTACGATTAATTTAACATTAAATTCAATAATAACCTCCCGTTTATTGCGTAATTTCCTTTCAATTACCTTTCATTTATAGCTCAGTAAATGGATTACAGATGTGATCAGTGATTGAGCGGTGTTTGCGTCTTTTAACATATTTTTTGTGCCATGACTTTAATTGCACGCAATACTTGACTACTGTAATAATAATAATATATATTCTCACGCCTTCCCACAAGGGTCCCCGGAGGGGTAGGCAGAGGTGTATAGGTAATACCCACACACCCACTTTCCGCCAGAGGTATATTAGGTGCCAACGTGACAGATGGCGAGTCCATCGCCGTTACTCAAGCACGACTATACATACACGCCTTTGAATTTCTTCTCAGACGTATGCAGGTTTCACTGTACTTAAGTTCAGAAAAACTCATTGGTACAGTCGGGATTCGAACTTGCGATCTTTGTGTCGCAGGCAACTGCTCGAACCACTCGGCCACCACGGCTTTTTGGCACTGAGATAGATTCTTAGCTGGATATCACATAAGATATTTTTTATTCCAGAAATAAAAAGCCTAATTGTACGCGGGTAAAACCGCGGGCCAGATATAGTTCATATACAATAATATTATGATTACTACTTCGCTATCTTGCTAAGGAGCGCGATGGCCTATAGCCATCCTCAACCATTGGGTTATTTAAAGTAAAACTATTGAAATCATAATGAAACTGAAGAAATGACAATGAAAAAATATACGAGTTATTTATAAATTGTTTTTAATTATTATCACTTAATTCACGAGTTAAATCATTTTTTTTTTATATTTAATTATCATTAATATTAAATTCGGGAAGGTCAATCATCAAGAGTAAAGGTTAAGAGTATATATCCCAATATAGCACATCAAATACGAACTTTTTGTATTTATATGATTGTGTTCGCACCCTTTTATCGGATCATTTGAGCACTAGTGACGTCATGCATTGAATCAACCCCCGTTGCGCGGCGCGTGGGCACTCGACTCAATTCACTCGATTGTACGATCATAATCGTTCTAAATTTAAATTTTCGATTTTCCATTGTCATTCTTTATTTAAATAATTCGAGATGCAATTAACGCTAGTACATTATTCTATGGCAATTTGGATTGCGTATTGGTTGATAAGGGAATTGAAGAGATTGAATTTAGAATAAAAAATATAAGTACCTTTAACAATGTTACATGAATTACTCTCAAATTGAGTATCGTGAGAGTAATAATAATTAACGCAATTTGAATAGAGAATCAATCTAAAAATTTAACGCCTTCTAAAAGTTTTTTTACACGTTAGTGTTTCTTAAACATGCAGCCAGTTTTATTATTCATATGAAATGTAAACATTGGCGGTCCGGGCACATAGGTCGAATCGAACTCGCCGGTAGTTTTTCAAATATGCAATTTACAGATTTAAAAAAAGAATGCTCCATCCATGTCGTCCGGCGGGGGCATAGAGAATGGCGTAAAACGAAACGAAAAAAAACCTTTAAAAAATAGGCCTGCGTATGGTAAATAGGCTCGGATCCTGCCCGCCACCCGCCCCACACTAATGTCACGTTACGTCACTGTCGTACTGAGTGTACGCTTCGAAATTTTTGTTAATCTTTAGTTTTAGACAGTCGTGATGGCCGAGTGGTTCAAATGGAATATCGAGGTCGCTAGTTCGAACCCCGATTGTAGCAACCAGTGTAAGTTTTTTATGAATACTGTGAATTTACACCACAAGCCTTACTGCCTGCTATTACAGACTATCGCATTGTTTATCGAATAGGTAATACGTAGAAATCAGATACCATACTTTTTTTCATTAACTGATTAACGTCAATCAATGTAATTATTATTAAATTAATCAATATTTTTTTGCAATAAATATATTATAGTAATTAATCAATAATAATTGCAATAATAAAGCAATTTAATAAGAGCCGTAGTGGCCGAGTGGTGCGAGTAGTCGCCTCACATGCATAAATTGCAAGTTGCAATCCCGACTGTACCAATGAGTTTTTCTGAACTTAAGTACAGTGATTAGAAGCACCACGAGCTTTACGGTGAAGGATAACATCAAGAGGAAACCTGCATACGTTTGAGAAGAAATTCAAAGGCGTATGTACAGTCGTGCATGTATGTACATCAGTCACGTTGGCACCAAAATTTTTTCTCTGGCGGAAAGTGGGTACTACCTATACACCTCTGCCTTCGAATTACGGACCCTTGTGGGAAGCCGTGAGGATATATTATTATTATTCTGGAGTAACATAAGCTATTGTTTCTTTTAAAACTGCAATAGCATTTTAAAAAGTCTCAAATCAATTTTAACACAAGTGCAACTGGCAAAACTAGTCTTATATCATTAACGATTCAGTATTTGAAAACTTTTCACTAACTCTCCAAGTCACTGCCGACGTCACGCATGCTAAACTACATGCAGTCGATATGGAAATAAACTACCATTATAAATATACCTCCACTCATAAGAAATACCCACAATGCCGTCATTAGAACTCCTATAAAGAAACGTAATCGCCAATTAAAGCTACCGACCAATTAAAATAATGGGTGTCACACCTACAGGACAATTAGGTGGCGGAATAAAATATATGTTTTGGTCATTGCCTGTCGTGTTCATTAGGGCTAATCAAAAAAACTTAATTCAGCTTAATGACATGTAATAGTTGGTAACGCGGTCTCCTGATACGACGTAATGGCCGGCTGTGATAATGATAATGTACCTGTTTCATTGGGGGTGGTTTCCAAGAATTTTTTATATTAACTAATCGTGTAGACTACATTTTTGTGGGGTTTGGAGTCGAAACTCTAGAGGTGTGGGGACCATATACTCTTCATTTTTATAGGGATGTCTCGAGGAAACTCTTTGAGGCCTCCCGTGACAAGAGGGCTGACGAATATTTCGCTCAGCGAATCAGCATTGCCATACAACGTGGCAATGCCGCTAGTCTTCTTGGAAACTTGCCTCGGGATAGCGATCTCTTCGAAAAATGTGCGGCGTAACGATATTAGATCGAATCCGCAATGAAGAGATTTGCAAATCAACTGGCGTGAATGAGGGCGTGATTGTAAAGATGAAGAAAGGCATGTTACGTTGGTTTGGACACATAGAAAGGATGAGTGAAGAAAGATTGACGAAACAGATATACAAAGCAAAAGTGTGTACAAGAAAAGGCAGAGGAAGGCCACGTTCCAACTACCTGGATCAAATAGATCGGACTCAAGGACGGGAACGTTAAGAGTACTCGAAACCGACGAGCATTTAGCGAAATAGGTATGTAAGTCTAGAGAGAACTGGCTCATAGACAGGGGTTTTAGGGAGTTCTCTCGAATTAAAAGTAACTACACGTTAGGGGCTAGCTCAACATATTGAACTCAAGTAAGAAAATTTCATACAACAGGAATCGTAAGTATTTTTTTATAAATTTTTTTATATATCCAGAGGGGCACCAAGCATACTGCCCCCACCTGATAGAGAACGGCTACCGCAGCCTATTTACGCTTACAATACCGAAGTATCACTTGCGCGTTGCCACTCTGTGTTTGGAGAGTTATACTGTGTTGGAAGCATAATTGGACTAATCCCTCTGCTGCCAACACAATATAACAATCCTCCCTCCTCCCCAAGGACCTCATTACTGGAAACCTTATTCACCACGTAGGAACACAACACAATAAATTGTGTTATTTGGCTACGGACTTCTATAAGGTGGAGGTCCTGCCCCAGTCGGGCAGCTCCAAATTCGAACGGAGAATCCGTTATGCCCTACCTCTCTTGAATTATTTCCCTTCCCAGAAAAGTGCACACCCCACCGAGTGACTACAAAGAGTTTAGCTTACCAACCCGGCGGGTAGTCGGCCAGCAATTATGGCTAATGATAATAGCCTTTATTACTTGTGTCCATTAGTTCGTAGACAGCCTTCAAACGCTGGTATTTTCTATCGCTATTTATATAACCAAAGTTATCGACATAGCTCAAAGAATTAGCAAGCTGAAGTGGCAGTGGGCCGGCCATATCTCGCGAAGAACCGACAACCGCTGGGGTAAACGTGTTCTTCAGTGGAGACCTCGACTAGGTAAACGTAGTGTAGGACGCCCTCCGACCAGGTGGGATGACGATTTGCGAAGGACTGCTGGCAGATGCTGGATGCGGCAAGCTGAAGACAGGGCACTATGGCGCTCATTAGGGGGGGCCTATGTCCAGGAGTGGACTAGAGTGGGCTGATGATGATGATGGTGATGACGATGATTTATATCCCCTAGTTTATATATTTATATCCCTTTAGGCTGATGCCTTCACTCTTGTCTGACGCAACGTGTACAATTCCTCTCCTAGATCTCGGACTTTTCACACATCCCCATTGGCTATTAGAACTTTTGAAGTTAGCTCGTCTGGTCTAGTGGTTAGCTCCTGACTGCGAAACTTGTGGTCGCGGGATCGATTCCCGCTGTGAGCAGATATTTGTGTGATGAACACGAGTATTTGTATATGTATTTATGTTACTATCTATCTATCTATTTATATAAGTAAATATATCGTTGTCTAGTTACCATATCACAAGCGTTGCTTAATTTGGGATTGTGGAAATTTGTGTGGTATTGTCCCAAGGTATTTATTTATTTACGGTCGAGGTTTCTCAATTTTTTCGCAGCATGATTTGATTTAGTCCAAAGCCTTGGGTTAAACTAAGCTTGATTAAAATTATGTAACTTGTATTTAATTTCACCAGTTTTCAAGTTATGTAGATGTATGTAGACAACTTTACTGTTTCGTTTTGTTTTCCTCTTCTGTGTCTGTAAGGCGCAATCTTTGAACTTGATTTTATCCCACTTCAAAACATCGATTTGATTTGAAACTTCACACCCCGTATCATGGACTAATTATATTGTAATCATTTAAAACTAACCTTTTTAAACTTATGGTTAATATTTTATATATCCTCACGCCTTCCCACAAGGGTCCCCGAAGGGGTAGGCAGAGGTGTATAGATAATACGCACACACCCACTTTCCGCCAGAGGTATATTAGGTGCCAACGTGACAGATGGCAAGTCCATCGCCGTTACTCAAGCACGACTATACATACGCCTTTGAATTTCTTCTCAGACGTATGCAGGTTTCCTCTCGATGTTTTCTTCACCGTAAAGCTCGTGGTGTGACTAATCACTGTACTTAAGTTCAGAAAAACTCATTGGTACAGTCGGGATTCGAACTTGCGACCTTTGCGTCGCAGGCAACTGCTCGAACCACTCGGCCACCACGGCTCTAATATTTTTCTTCAAGTAAAAAGAAATTATCAGTATTATTTTAAATAATATATTATATTATATCTTCTCGACTACGCACAAGGGTTGGCAGAGTTGTGTGTAACCCACACCCACTTTCCACCAAAGATATATTTCAGGTGCAAACGAGAGAGATAGCGAGTCCATCACCGTTTTTTTCTATTTAGAATCTTATGTCACAAATAATTCCAGCTAAAAATCTATTTATAATAATAATAATAATATTCTTTATTGTACACACACACATACAAACAAATAGGATGACAAAAAGACAGAGAATAACATGTAATAGGCACAATAGGCGGCCTTATCGCAAAAGCGATCTCTTCCAGGCAACCAAGTGAAGAGAGAAAAGAAATAGAGAAAAAAAGGTAGGTGTGATAGTTGAGCGGATGAAATATACATATTTATTATAATATACATATACTAAGCAATCTAAATAAATAAATACGAAACATATACCTATTTTATACACATACAATAACATATACATAAATATACTTACACATGTTCAAGTTATAAAGAAAAATAGTATTCGAATAAAAGTTTCTTGAAGGAGTTCAATGATTCTGCCAGCCTGATGTTCTGGGGCAGCGAGTTCCATAGACGGATAGCTTGCACAGTGAAGGACTTGGAATAGGAAGAAGATTTTTATTTTACTATTTATGTGTATATATTATATGTACAAATTTTATCAAATTCATGCTGTTGTGGCGTGATTGCGTATTAAACATCAATAGATCTAAGAAAATATTCACATTTATAATATTTGTAGGATTTCGGTAGGTGTCATAAGTTGCATATTAACTTGCCTGGTAGCCCATTATAGCCCATATCGTTACCAAAGCCGCCTTATTTTTTAATAATCAAAATAGGCTATTCTTCCGACCGGGCTTCTAATGGCGAAATAATTGGGCTTTACATATAACTATTTGATCGTTGTGTATACCGTAGGCACTTAGTCCGATAAGACATATTACTTAAGAGCCGTGGTGGCCGAGTGGCGCTATTAGTTGCCTGCAACACAAGGATTGCAAGTTCGAATCTCGACTTTGAACTTATGGACAGTGATTATCAGACCACGAGCTTTAAGGTGAAGGAGAACATCGAGAGGAAACGAACATATGTACGTTTGTAGATAAATTCAAAGACGTAGGTGTGTGTGGTGCTTGGAAATCGGCGATGGACTAGCCATGTGACATTTTGGTACTAAATACGTAATGTATATTACTACGTAATATACATCGAGCAAGAGGCGTATAAAGTTATACATTTAGAATCTAAATACATATTTATTTACATAATGAATATATAATATTATATCCTCACGCTTACCCACGAGAGGTGTATAGGTAGTACCCACACACCCACCTTCCGCCAGAGATATATTTTAGTTACCAACGTGACAGATGGCGAGTCCATCGCCGTTACTCAAGCACGACTATACTATACGTGTTCGAGACGGTTTCCTCTCGATGTTTGCCTAAATAAATGTTCAATGGTCGTGTTATAACAGAAACATGTCGTTATGAATTAAGCACCAAATAGCATCAACTAGTTGTCGTTATAGTGTCGGAGTAAAGGTCGAGCCAGCCATTAAGGAGGGGAAATTAGTGCATTATTGACTGATTTCCCTTTTCGACTAGCTGATAGACGGCGCCCCGGCTTTTCGATTTAAAATACAGCCATGTTTACTGCATTAGTTAGACCGATTATGTTCCAGGGATGGGGTGAGGGCGTTGCTACTTTTGGCGTATATGTACTTTTGTAGAAGGCAAATGTATCCTCACACACCCACTTTCCGCCAGAGGTATATTAGGTGCGTGACAGATGGCGAGTCCATCGCCGTTACTCGAGCACGACTATACATACGCATTTGAATTTCTTCTCAGACATGTCTCAGTATGCAGGTTTCCTCACTCGGATTCGGATATGTAATCTGTGCGATGGAGGCGACTAGGTACTCGAACCATTCGGCCCCGGAACTTGCCACTCGTAAACCTGCAGTTGTATGTCGTATCATATCATACACCTCTGCCTACCTCTTCGGGGGCCGTTGTGAGAAGTTGTGAGGCGTGAATTATTATTACATATTAAGGTACAGCTTTCACCCGCGTAAAATTTATCTGGTATTAAAGATATTTTTCCCTCGCTTTTGCAACATATTTCATTGATGACCTGCCGTAGCGTAATATAATATAGTCTTTATTATTTTTGATTCCTCTAAATTATTCTATCAGAGAAACAATAGCCAACCCACTGCTACGAAACCAACTTAAGAACACGTGTATGTACCGACATTCGCTTAAACCTAATTAAATTTAACACCGCATAAACAGCAATGAAAAGCGCGATTTGAATTTCGAACTACGATCGACTTTATCGAAATCGGTATACAAACCAGTCGTACCCCCGCGTCACAACGATCGTAGGGTCTCCAATTAGTTTTTATGGTACGCTTCATTACAGCCAGTGTTAATTATTATTGTGCTGACGAACGCCCTGTTCTCACTCGACGACCTAATTAGAACGGGTGCCGGGTTTTTTTTCTTTTTTGTTTTCTTGTCAGCAAATTATGAGCATTGGGGTATATGCAGCTCTTTGTATACTATACGTGTGTGGGGGCACTTATGTCGCGCGTCGTGGCGTCGCGTCACTCAAAATTCTAAATTCAAATGAAGTAGAATTTATTATTTTTTAGTGTTTGGTTCTTTTTTAAATGTTATTTAGTTTTTCTTTTTAAATCTACGTACCTGTATAAAGGTTTTTTCGACATCGGTTAAGATAAAAACATAAAAACTATCAAGACGATTGTCTTAATTTTGCAATATAATATTATAGATAAATATTAATTTATTATTAGTATAGATTATTTATTATGTATAGATTCTACATATATGTATTTGTCTGGAATTTATACTTTCCAAGAGAAATCATCATGCTTTAATCTAATTAACCGCGAAAGAAGTAGGTACTCGGGCCGTGAGCGAAAGGCAATGAGAATTTCAAGTTTTTTTTTAAATATTATAAATTTGACATATGTCAATCATGAGAACAAACTAAATGCATTTTGTTCACAGTTTCTGTGACAGGTAAGCAAAGAAGCAACTAGACAGAGCAATATCGGCAATATCTCGACAGCTTGTTTTCCTAACAGAATAATCACTTGATTGCATTGTAAAAATGAAGTCAAAAGTCGTAATCGTTTCCTCACGCACCGCCGAGTGCTCTCATTAGCTTGTATCGGCTACACCTTACTTAAGCGAACCATAAATTCACACCCTAATTGGTGCGATTAGAAATTTTAATCATTTTATAGATTTCTTTTGTATTTTTATCGGGTCCTTTATAGCCTTTTGACTAGTTTTCAATATAATTGTTAGTTAAAAATTGATCGTTAACATGTTATTTGGCCGATTCCAACAATTATTTGTACCTAAGCTGGAATTATGGTTTCGTCATATTTTGTCGTAGTGCTATGACACATTTTATCGTAGTGTTATGTCAAATTGTCGTTTACTTTATAATTACGCATTGTTATGAAAAGTAGGTTAGGCAATAGGCAGTGTTTAATATTACGTTTTATACAAAACTACAATTACAGAAAGCGTAAATGGCCGACTGTTTGTTTCTTCAAGTTAATAATAATAGATAACAAGACGATTTCAAGTTTATTAGACGACCGTCTGGTCTAGTGGTTGGAGCTTCTGACTGCGAAACTTGAGGTCACGTACTCGAATCCCGCTGAGGGATTTGTGTGTGATGTACACGAGTATTTGTACCTTATTCTTGGATAGCCTACTTATGTATATATCTATCTATATAAGTAAATATATCGTTGTCTAGTTATCATAACACAGGCTTTGCTTAATTTGGGACTAGGTCAATTTGTGTGGAATTGTCCTAAGGTATTCACAATTATTAAGGTATTATTATTAATTTCTTTGAGTTTTTAATATACTTACTAATAGGGTTGCTAACAAGCACGCGACGCTTGCAACGACAGGGTTGTCACCGCGTTGCTAACCTTGAAGGATCTTGTCACACCCTTCTTGAAGAACTTCATGCTGCTCCAGGGAAAGTCTCAACGGGGAGCGCATTCTACAGCCTGAGCGTTCGCGGAAGGGAACTCCTTTGGAAACACGCAGTGCGAGTCCTATTTGGTTATATATTTTTTCAAGCCTACGCTGTTCCCCCATACATAAGTATATCCTCACGCCTTCCCACAAGGGTCCCCGAAGGGATAGGCAGAGATGTATAGGTAATACCCACACACCCACTTTCCGCCAGAGGTATATTAGGTGCCAACGTGACAGATGGCGAGTCCATCGCCGTTACTCAAGCACGACTATACATACGCCTTTGAATTTCATCTCAGACGTATGCAGGTTTCCTCTCGATGTTTTCCTTCACCGTAAAGCTCGTGGTGTGACTAATCACTGTACTTAAGTTTTAGAAAAACTCATTGGTACAGTTGGGATTCGAACTTGCGACCTTTGCGTCGCAGGCAACTGCTCGAACCCCTCGGCCACCACGGCTCTACATAAGTACAAATGATGTATATATAATAATATTGTTATTGTATACCTAATGATTTGAAAAGAGTAACCATGGAGTTTCTTGCCGGTTCTTCTCCATGGAAGCGACCAACCCGAACCGTGCACCTTTTTCAATGTTTTATAAGTGCCCATCTAGGCCTATGTGAAATAAAATATTGTGATTTTGATCAAGTTATGGGGAATTCCCCGTCGATGGCGAGTGGTAGAAGATTCTAGGTACATTCTTGTAGAGCAAATATTACTTGATCAAGAATGAAAAGTGAATGGTTGCTTATAATTTTGTAAATATTTTCGCGACATAGTAGAAAAACAATAACAAACAATTTTGAAACCTAAACCTCACTACACAAGGTGGATAATGCCTCGCCCGGCTACAATCAATCACGAATCACATTGTATCAATTTAATGAGCTTAAAATAAAATGTAATGGCACAAGCGGCCTTAAATCCTGGCCAGATTACAAGACACTTTAGCTTATCAATTATAAACCTTAACACTTTTAGTTAAGAGTCATCGCGGGTGTCCTGATAAGATGTCGCAGCCGGTCGTTATGAGATCATAGCTGGCTTGATTTATTCCTTTTAACCGACTTGACCTACATTGGTGTATTGCTTTTAATTGTTAATAAGCATAATTAAAGTGCGTGTTAACATTAAGACGTGCCCTTGCTATTAATATCAGAGCTTTGCGGAGATATCCTGCTGGACCTGCCTTCAATGTATATGTATATATACATATATACAAATATTACAATTGACATTTATACACATGGTGGCCGAGTGGTTCGAGCAGTTGCCTGCGACGCAAAGGTCGCAAGTTCGAATCCCGACTGTACCAATGAGTTTTCTGAACTTAAGTACAGTGATTAGTCACACGCCATTATCATTGTGCAATTATCATAACATGCTCGTATTAACTACATCTAACCGGATTTGTATTGACTAACGTAACCCAGATGACTTAACTCGCAACTTTTGTCTTGATTATTGATTATAATTGAATATAATAATATCCAACGCTTTATTGTAATAAATTACAATATTTGACTTGGAAATGAATAATTATTAATTATATAAATTATTTTAAACTTGCTGTGCCTCGCGGTTTCACCCGTGTCGAATATAAAAATATGTTTTTTAAAGCATGGTATAAATATGAATAAATACTAAGTTTTTATATATATATACCTTGGGACAATTCTACCCAAATTG
The DNA here is from genome assembly GCA_016069955.1 of Drepana arcuata. NCBI lineage: Eukaryota > Metazoa > Arthropoda > Insecta > Lepidoptera > Drepanidae > Drepana > Drepana arcuata. The sequence continues at coordinate 63,983 of JACCPG010009282.1, read as the reverse complement.
TGTGTACATCACACAAATATCTACCCTCGGTGGGAATCGAACCCGCGACGTTAAACTTCCTGAAACACGATCGCATCGCCACCTATCGGGTCCAATTGTGATGTAAGCTATCCTATCTTTCATGTTGGGTCAAACTGCATACGTTGCGCAAATTTGATTGAAATCGGTTAAGTAGTCCATTGCGGACAAACAACGTGACACGTGATTTATATATATTAAGACTAGCTGTCCCGCCCAGCTTCGCCCGGGTAAGAAAGTAAATTTTCCTGTAAAACGATCGCAGCGCCACCTATCGGGTCCAATTGTGATGTAAGCTATCCTATCTTTTAAGTTGGATCGAACTGCACATGGTGTGCGAATTTTATTATAATCGGTTTAGTGGTTTAGGAGTCCATTGCGGACAAACAACGTGACACGTGATTTATATATATTAAGATATAAAATCTTATATAAAGTTCGACCTTCGGTAAGCGGTTGGTTATTAAACAATCCACGATTAACGGTATCCAAATAGCGAATTAAGTTTTTTTCCAAACGTTTTCCAATTATATATCTAATAATGCAAGTGTGTTAATTAACGTGTGTGTGTGTGTGTGTGTGATTATAGTAATTATGTTTGTGTATGTGGGCGTGAGTGAATTTAGATAATACATACATAAATATCATCACGCCGCGTCCCTATAGAACTATACCTCTTTCGCTTCGTCCACATTCATCAGTCTCTTCATACATGCTCGCCGGTTTTGAGTACTCATTACGAATATAGATAATAACTAGCTGTGCCCGTGACTTCGTCCGCGTGGAATTTAACAAAAAAAAATTTCTATTGCTAAAATAAAAGTAGCCTGTTACTCATTTTTATATCGGCTATATGCCAGTGAAAGTCCCGTCAAAATCGGTCCAGCCGTTTCAGAGATTAGCCGGAACAAACAGACAGACAGACGGACAGAAAGACAGACAGACAGACAAAATTTGCAAAAAAAATATTTTGGTGTATGTACCGTGTATACATCCATATGCATTTAGTAAAAAACGGTTATTTTAATATTACAAACAGACACTCCAATTTTATTATATGTATAGATACTAATCAATAAGCGAAAGAGGCTCTATTCTCTCTGTCTACCCCGTTAGGGGCATGGCGTGGTGATATGTATGTAATAATGTTGAAGTATTAGCAGGGCTATAGTGGACGAGGGGTTCTACCAATCGCCTGCAACGCAAAGATTCAATTTCAGATCCTAACTGTAATGCACTGAGTTTCTTTATTCATGTGCATTGATTTATCATACCACGAGGAAACCTATCTATATTGGTACCTGAATCTTACGGAAAAAGGGTGCAATAAACACCTCTGCTTTATGAGTAGGATATACAATGGTATGTATGTGTGCGTGAATACAAGTGTGCTAATTAGCCTGTGTGTGTGGCATTATAGTAATTACGTGCATGTATGTGTGTGTGTATAAGTGATACATAATTGCCGCTTAATGCGAAAAAACTCTACATTAGTATTTTAAGAACCTTGTTATATAATTATGCAAATGATTTTGTTAGTTTCGAGATAATTTTCATGGAAAATTAAATGTATTACACATTCAAAATGTACGATAATCATATATTAGATGCAAGACATAATTCTATATGAATCTACTCACGTTTTGTTAAAGTTGAGTTTAGTTACTGTTATTCATAATTGTACATCTTAATACATATACATAAGTACTAGGTATGTATTAAGCTAATTTTCATAATATAAGGATTGTTCCGTAGTGAACGAGGCTGTGGTTTTAAAGATGAACAAAGACACGCTACGTTGGTTTGGACATATAGAAAGGATGAGTGAAGAAAGATTCCCGAAACAGATATACAAAGCGAAAGTGTGTCAAGAAGAGACAGAGGACGACCACGTTCCAACTACCTAGATCAAATCGATCGGACTCTCAAGGACGGGAACGTTAAGAGTACTCGAAACCGACGAGCATGTATGAAGAGACTGATGAATGTGGACGAAGCGAAAGAGGTATGTAAGAGTGGTCTAGAGAGAACTGGCGCTCTATACTCTCTGCCTACTCCGTTAGGGACTTGGCGTGATGATATATATGTATATACTGCTACCTCACTATCCTTTACCTGACGCAAGTATAAAGATTTCCCCCAGGTCGAACCACTCGTGTGTATCCAGCCGTTTTTTAGCATACACTTGATGATGGCAATTATTGTAAGAACTCGTAGTGATAATGTAATATTATAACCCGACTAAGCTCAGCTTAAGGTATTAATTATGAGCATTATTACGTTACGTTACAAGGTAAAGAAGGTTTCACACTGCATATAAATCAGAGCTGCATTCTAGTAGTATCTAAACGTGCCTTTAAAGACATCAATTTAAAAAAAATACTGTCAATATTGTGAAGATTTCAGAGGTCACTCAGCCACTTATCGCTGGAGATATATTTTAGGTGTCAACGTGACACACGGCGCGTCCACTGTTTCTAAAGCACCAATATACATACGCCTTTGAATTTCTTCTCAAACGAGTGCAGGGTTCAGTATCACGATGTTATCTTTCATCGAAAAGCTCGTGGTGTGACTAGTCACTGTACTTAAGTGCAGAAGAACTCATTGGTACCGTAGGGATGCAAACATGTAATCTTGCGGTGAAGAAGGAACTCGACTGCGTATGATATGTAAGTATGTATGCTATATCTATAAAGCCAGCGGTACATTGCAAGCTATACAACTTCCGTCGCGTCGCCTCGCATTATCACATAATTACGCTTCGATTATGATCACACAGTACGTTGCATATTCCATAGCGTATTGTTTGGTGTGCACGAGCTTTATTCACTGTCAATGTTTAATGACTCTTGTTGTTGTTCACGATCTAAAATTCACTAACAGTTGTAAAGGGTAAACGTCACTTCTGTGGGAAATTTCTCATATTTCTGGTTGGAAAAAACATAGAAGAGATGATCGTAGGCTTACGTAGTCTCATGCAAAATCTAGTTCAGGTTTGAACCTCGACTTTGCTGATGCATCGGTTTTTAACTCAAGTACAGTAATTAGTTAAATAAAAAAAAAATCAGGTTTCCTCTCGATATTTTCCTTTTATATATTTAACTCGCTAGATAGTCTATATTATACGTACAGACGGTCTAGTCTAGTGGTTAGAGCTCCTGACTGCGAAACTTGAGGTCGCGGGTTCGATTCCCATTGAGGCACGGGATAAGCAGAGAGAGTAGAGCATCAGTTCACTCTAGACTTACAGACCACTTTCGCTTCATCCACCTTCATTAAAATCTTCATACATGCGTATTAATACCTGATTAATATCAGCGATTATATAGCGATAGAATATAGACAACTAACATAGAATAAATACTTCACCGTTGTATAAAAGCAAATTACCACAAATTCCCCCATTCCACCCTCGATATAGAAACTAGTGACGTCAACACACACAAAAAACCTACTCTACATCGAACAGCAAACATTAACACACACATACACATAACAAACATTACCGACACTAATTATACCTCATTATTACTAATTGTACAATATACGAGACTAAGAAATATCCGCGACTATTAATGACAAAAGCAATTAGGGTGAACCCACACTAGCGTAGGTTTTGGTGTGTCTGTGTGTGTGTGTGTGTTTGAAGATGCATTTCTGTTCGACCGCCGCTAGGTTTTTGTTTCTATTCGCCTTGTACTTGTATGACGTAACAATGTTAATAGTTTTAATTGTTCTCGTAATGCAAAGGTGAACATTAATCTGTCATGTTGATTAAAATCGAATTGCTATCTCGAGAATCGAATGAGTTTGAATTCGTCGTACCTTTAACTGCTTTTCTGGCAAGAGCTATTATGCCAAGAGCCGTTGTGGCCGTGTTCTCAAATTTAGCTCGATCTTAAATCGAACCCCGAATGTACATATTTTCTGAATTTAAGTACAGAGAAGTGGCGAGGTTCCGACTACATAGATCAAGAGTACCCGAAGCCTGTGAGCATGTATGAAGAAACAAATGAATGTGGTTGAAGCGAAAGAGGTCTCTAAGTCTACAGACTTGGCTCTCTACTCTCTCAGCAAATGTCGTAGGGCACTCGGAGTGATTAATATACTTGGAACTTTACGGTATAAGAAACATCGAAAGGACGTATGCATAGTCGTGCTTGAGTAATGGCGATGGCTGCCATTTGTCACTTTAGCACTGAAATATTTGTCTAGTAAATATAAGCTATTACAACTCTCCAACACTTCTAGAACCTTTTGGGAAGGCGTGAAGGTATATTATATACATTAAGTAGGATAATTATATATATATATATATCCTCACGCCCTCCCACAAGGATCCCCGAAGGGGTAGGCAGAGGTGTATAGGTAATACCCACACACCCACTTTTCGCCAGAGCTATATTAGGTGCCAACGTGACAGATAGCGAGTCCATCGCCGTTACTCAAGCACGACTATACATACGCCTTTGAATTGCTTCTCAGACGTATGCAGGTTTCCTCTCGATGTTTTCCTTCACCGTAAAGCTCGTGGTGTGACTAATCACTGTACTTAAGTTCAGAAAAACTCATTGGTACAGTCGGGATTCGAACTTGCGACCTTTGCGTCGCAGGCAACTGCTCGAACCACTCGTATTAACTCTAACTGGGACTAACATAACTCTAAGTAGGATTAAGGTATGTTTTCATTTGGCAAAGGATATTTAGACATAACGTTGTAACGTGAGCAATAACATTGGCTTCAACATTATTTCGAACGTGAAGGATATTTCGTGTTTAGGACATTTGGCGTTACTGGAATAGATTACTATGCGACGAGGCCGTATTCTGGCCTAGAATAGTGAGAGCTGTAGCCTAGTCGTGTGTCTGCAAAGGAAAGATTCATGCTCAAACCCCGATATGTACCAACGAATTTGAACTTCCCTGTATCATTATATCAATTATCATTGTGCTTTCATTAAATCTAAGTAAGAAACAAGAACAAAGAAAGCTTAAAAGCTAATAATAATAATATTATATTTATAGGCGTATGTATGTATAGTCGTGCTTGAGTAACGGCGATGGACTCGCCATCTGTCACGTTGGCACTTTATATACCTCTGGCGGAAAGTGGGTGTGTGGGTATTACCTATACACCTCTGCCTACCCCTTCGGGGACCCTTGTGGGAAGGCGTGAGGATATATTATTATTATTTTTTATTATTATTAAAAGCTAATAGCTATCTATATCTTCACATTAAACATTTTAATTAATATTATAAATGCGAAAGTTTTTGAGGTTCATTGTTACCTGCGACTGCGACTTACAACGGCTGAACGGAATTAGATGCAATTCGGCAGACAAAATATTAGCTAAATGTGTGTGAAGCCGTCGAGTGCAGTTAATATTAACTATAAAACTAAACCGTGCTAGTTGCTTCACTTTGGAGGTATAGATAGTGCCATCCACGAAGATGCGCCCTACTATTCTTCGTCATAGTTTATAGTGTAAACCTTCCACTAATGTTTGAGTATTATTGGTACACACTGGTTACCTATGAGTGCACACGAACAATACAATTAATAGACTCGGGTCATACTCCCCAAATCCCGCCCCCTCTCTACTAGACATAGGGGCGCGGCATCGTGGATGGCACTATCTATAATAATAATAATAAATAATAATAATAAATACCCGGGGACAATTCCACACAAATAGTCCCAAATTAAGCAAAGCTTGTGTTATGGTAACTAGACAACGATATATTTACTTAAATAGATAGATAAATACTTAAATACATAGGACATCCAAGACTAAGGTACAAATATTCGTGTTCATCACACAAATACCTGCCCTCAGCGGGATTCGAACCCGCGACCTCAAGTTTCGCAGTCAGGAGCTCCAACCACTAGACCAGACGGTCGTCATAATAAATGAATTGATTGTATTCCATACAACAATAATGTAGCTCGTGTGTGCAGACGTGTGTGAGAGTCTACGTCATGGTCTCATTAGTCGAATGGTTAATGGTCCTAAGCATGCGGGCTAGATCGCCGCGTCAGAACGGGTACTATACTGAGCCTTACTCCATTATTGGACACGACACGAGACTAATAATAATATAATCTATCTAATCTAATCTATCTAATACCTTTAAACGAGCAATTCTTGTATATATCTATATATATATAATCTGAATCTGGGAAACGGCTCCAACGATTTTCATGAAATTTGGTAAGGGAGGGATTTCGGGGGCGATAAATCGATCTAGCTAGATTTCATTTTAAAAAAAAGTCGTTTTATCCGTGTTTTTAGGCATTGAAAATCTCCAACAATTTCATTAGAATATGAATTTCCCCACTGCTTTACCGACACAGCAACAATAAAGCGTTGCTAAGCAACAAACTTTAAGCCAATGAGTGTTTGGTTGTCATAAGTATGTCATTCGTACGAAAAAAATATAAATCTGAAAAATACCGAGCCTAGCTCGGTCATCCAGGTACTAAATAAATAAAATAAATAAAGAAATAAATAATAATATATCCTCACGCCTTCCACAAGGGTCACCGAAGGGGTACACAGAGGTGTATAGGTAATACCCACATACCCACTTTCCGCCAGATATATATTTGAGGTGCCAACGTGACAGATGGCGAGTCCATCGCCGTTACTCAGGCACGACTATACATACGCCTTTGAATTTCTTCTCATACATGTAGACAAGATACGGTACTACTAATAATATAAAGGCGAAAATGTGTGAGTATGAATGTTTGTTAATTAGTCACGACAGAACGGCTGAACGGATTTGAATAAAATTTGGCTCAAAGATAGATCATTAGATGGCTTAACACATAGGATGCCGATTTTTATGCGGGTGATTACTCGGGGCACAACTAGTGATATTATAAATGCGAAAGTATGTGCAAACTCACTTTGTTCCTCTTTCACGTAAAAACTACTCAGCAGATTTTGATGAAACTTCACGATATGATAGCTCATACATTAAAATATTAAAAGGCAATAGTCTAGTCGAGACCTCTCGTGACAGGCGGGCTGGAACATATCTTGCTCAAAGAATCAGCATAGCTATCCAGCGTGGCAATGCTGCTAGTCTTCTTGGCACGTTGCCTCGGGATACCGATTTGGGACAAATATTTTATCTGTAAGTAGTTAGTTTCAACTGTTCTTTGTAAATATTGTTAATTGTTGTTAATGTTAATATAAATAAAACAGGCGATTAATATTTATTAAGATGTCGTGTAATTTGAATCACATTCAACTAGAAATGTATTTAGCTAACGTAAATGTAGGTAACACAGTAATTAGGGCGATGGTTGGCCCCTAAAATATATCCCCTGTGAAAGAGGACATGCGGATACAACTACATTTTCCTACCCCTTCTGGGACCCTTGTGGGAAGATTTATTGTTATTATTATTATTACTTCAATGAAATGTCCTTCAGTATATAAAGTAGGTATAAAGAAGATATTATGTATACGTATGTCATGACAAATTTAAGAGCTGGGCTCTTGTCGGCGTCTCTGATGTAGTCCCTACCATTCACTTCTGTCCAGCGCAACCTCTTTGACCTCCCTACACGTCATGAGAGAAACTTTTTCTTCGATCTGACCCATGTGTGTTAATCTTATACATATGTATGTAACAATAATGTATACGTATAGCAATATATAAAAGTAATTATTAGTACAATGGAAACACCCATTAATTCGGAGGTGCTGCTAGAGCGGCGTTAATGACAATAACTCGCCATTAACCAGCCAAAGCGACCGACGGAGGAGGCCCTCCGGCGGCTACCGGACGGCAGCTTAGCGCAATACTGTTTCATTTTGCCGGGTTATGCGCTCAAGAATGTTCGTTTATTAAGAATTTGTACACGTTGATTCATAGTAGCTTGTAGGATATAATGTTTAACCACAAGGCTAATACGTACCTATCTAGTTTGGCGAATAAACTTCTTATGGCAACGCAGAGGAATATGTACCCTTCCTTGTTACTACTAGAAGTATGCTATAAATGTAGGCGTTTTTTGTATTTGCGTCTATTCGTTTGACCTCCCTCGATACTCAATACCTCGATAACCGATATTTGATACGTGATCCTCCTACGCCTATTCTTCCAGACACCTTTTTTTTAATAATAATAATAATAATCATTTATTTGCAAAAAACATGGTATAAATTTGGTGTTTATAAATAAATAATTTTGTACATACATGTTTTGCCGAGTTTTCAGCATGCAAATCCAGGTTAGTATTCAAAAAATTCTTTAACACTATAAAAGTTATTGTCATTTGCCTTTGATATGTCAACCATTGTTCACTAATTCTTTCTATACATGTTCACGCCTACCCAGTAGGGTCCTCGAAGGGGTAGGCAGAGGTATGTAGGTAGTTACTACACAATTTCCGGGGATATATTTTAGGAGTCAATGTGATAAATGGCGAGTGCATCGCCGTTACTCAAGCACGACTAGAAGCCATTGAATTTATTTTTCAAACGTTTGTAAATTTCCTCTCGATGGTTTCCTTCACCGTAAAGCAGTTCAGTGACTAATCACTGTAAGTTCAGAAACTCAATTGGTATAGTCGGGATTCGAACTCGCCATCCCTTCTACAATACCAAAGTAGCATAACCTATAGCATTGAGACTCACTTTGCGGTTTTTACAGCTATTCATCTTGTAATTAAGTTAATTAAATGTTTTAATGAGCGTGTCTGGCACGTATTCATACAAATAAGGATCGTTTTTGCGATCTATAGTGGTCATGTGTTAGTGTTCTTAAGAAAATATTTACAGTGTTAATGTACTTTATTTAATAACTAGTGCCTGCGAATTCGTTTGCGGGCATTTAAAGAAAAAAAACGTTTCAATTTCTAAATTAAAAGTAGTATAAATTATTCCTTTTTACATCAGCTATCTGCCAGTGAAAGTCCTGTCTAAATCAGTCCAGCCGTTTCAGAGATTAGCCAGAACAAACAGACAGACAGAGAGACAAACATTTTAAAATATATAATTATAATATATCCTCACGCCTTCCCACAAGGGTCCCCGAAGGGGTAGGCAGAAGTGTATGGGTAATACCCAAACACCCACTTTCCGCCAGAGGTATATTATTACATCAATATGCATTTAGTATACCGGGGTTTTTTTATATTACAAACAGACACTCCAATTTTATTGATTTGTATAGATTATATAAAATACATAATATCAATATAACCAGTAGAAAACCGTCAATCAATTAGTAAGACACCGATTAATAAGAATAATGGTAAATGAAGCGTAAAGGGTATGTAAGTCTAGATAGAACTGGCACTTTTCTTTCAGATACACGTACCTATGTGTAGAAATAAATATTTCGCTCAGGGAATCAGCATTGCCATACAACGTGGCAATGCCGCCAGCCTTCTTGGCACCCTTCTGCATGACAGAGTTTTAGGACATTTATTTTATTTATAAACACGTACAGTGTAGTAGTTGGTCTAGTTTTCTATATTCTATAGTGTGGTATAAATTGTAACTACTGACATTAAAAAGCCGTGGTGGCCGAGTGGTTCGAGCAGTTGCCTTCGACGCAAAGGTCGCAAGTTCGAATCCCGCCTGTACCAATGAGTTTTTCTGAACTTAAGTACAGTGATAAGTCACACCACGAGCTTTACGGTGAAGGAAAACATCGAGAGGAAACCTGCATACGTCTGAGAAGAAGTTCAAAGGCGTATGTATAGTCGTGCTCGAGTAACGGCGATGGACTCGCCATCTGTCACATTGGCACCTAATATACCTCTGGCGGAAAGTGGGTGTGTGGGTATTACCTATACACCTCTGCCTACCCCTTCGGGGACCCTTGTGGGAAGGCGTGAGGATATATATATAAAATACGAAACATATAACTGTATAGAAACTGATGGTAAGCGGTTACCGCCGCTTATAATACCAGGCTCGTGCATTTCGACCGTAAATTAGTATCGGAAACGTCCGATGAGCATTCTTAAAAAAATTTTCTGGTACCGAATGCTCATACTGACGGCCGTCTGCTCTAGTGGTTAGAGCTCCTGACTACGAAAACTTGAGGTCGCGGGTTCGAATCCCGCTGAGGGCAGATATTTGTGTGATGAACACGAGTATTTGTGCCTTAGTCTTGGATGTCCTATGTATTTATGTATATATCTATCTATATAAGTAAATATATCGTTGTCTAGTTACCATAACACAAGCTTTGCCTAATTTGGGACTAGGTCAATTTGTGTGGAATTCATCATCATCATCATCATCATCATCATCAGCCCACTCTAGTCCACTGCTGGACATAGGCCTCCCCTAATGAGCGCCATAGCGCCCTGTCTTCAGCTTGCAGCATCCAGCATCTACCAGCAGTCCTTCGCAAATCGTCATCCCACCTGGTCGGAGGGCGTCCTACACTACGTTTGCCTAGTCGAGGTCTCCACTGAAGAACACGTTTACCCCAGCGGTTGTCGGTTCTTCGTGAGATATGGCCGGCCCACTGCCACTTCAGCTTGCTAATTCTTTGAGCTAAGTCGATAACTTTGGTTCTCTGTCGGATGTATTCGTTGATGTATGTGTGGAATTGTTCCAAGGTATTTATTATTATTATATGTATCAATACGTAGGCAATTACGTCAGAGTTCGCATCTAATTGTTTGTTGACGCACCACGTGTCGCGTAAAGCCAATTGCACACAGCACGCGTTTTCCACAATCACATTTTAAAAAGCCTAATCAACAGTAGATATTTTTCGTTTCGCAATCAGCCGTACGAATTTTTCCACGGCCACCGGCGCAATTGGAAAAATATAATTACGAACATAATCCTCGGCAAATTGGATTAAAAAATGAAAAAAAAATGAAAGTGTTTTAGGGTGCGTCATTATTTTTTGCCGGGAAAGGGATCGGGCTAATTACGACAGATGGATCGTTGTACACCATGTAATAACGCTAATTAATCGATCGCGAGTTTCGTCGACGTGAGGGCGGCATTTTTCGAAACTCGACCCGCTTTTCGACGTTGATTTTTTTTACCCGTAGAATTTAACTACCTTTAAACTTTTCGGAGTATTTTGTATTACGAACCTTTTTCCAGCTGTTAATGAGAATGAAATAGAGAAGCGCATGATTGTTGAATTAAGTTTTCAATTAATATTTTTAAAATTTGATCCGTAACCAAACCACATTCATTGATTCGCAAAAAGACCATTCATTGATATTAATAAATAATTATATTATATGTAATACTATTCTTCTATTGTATATTGATAGCCGTGGTGGCCGAGTGGTTCGAGTAGTTAGTTGTACCAACTGTACCAATGAGTTTTTCTGAACTTAAGTACAATGATTAGTCACACCACGAGCTTTACGGTGAAGGAAAACATCGAGAGGAAACCTGCATACGTCTGAGAAGAAATCCAAAGGCGTATGTATAGTCGTGCTTGAGTAACGGCGATGGACTCGCCATCTGTCACGTTGGCACCTAAAATATATCTCTGGCGGAAGGTGGGTGTGTGGGTACTAGCTATTCACCAAATTAATACTATACAAAGCGAATATTACATGTTCAAACTTTATTAGAATACTTAAAATATTCTTTTACTAATTTTTAAAACGCAACAATAAATGTCCAATATAAGCTTCCTGTTAATTTCGTATCACTCGCAAAATCAGCACGAAAACCGAATGGATAAAAAACTAAATTAAGTATTGGCGCAAAGTATGAAGTGGTGAAGGCATGAACACAAGTGGTGGTGAGGGGTACCTACACGAATAGAGCCACTTAATATCACCCCTTCATTATAATCACCACGCACACAGAGGCAGTATCGATCCATCGTACGTATACACCACGTTTATACAAGTGATTAGTGTATTTAATTTGAAAATGCTAAGTAGTTGCCTTGTTTTATGGCTGTGTTAATGTAGTTTGATTGTGTGCGTGTAATTATGTGGGGGGCAACCCTTTCTGTTCATATCGCGCCGCGCGCGAACTGATCGCGATGGTAATATTTCGATTAAAAGACAGTGTTTTGTTTGTTTTCGAAATACGAATTGCGATGTAAGTTAGATCCGGTTTTTTTAATAAAGGCAATAGATGTCGCTAATTTGATTTTAAAACGCGCTATCAAGGTGTAGATTTCTTATAGAGAGACTAGCTGTGCCCTGCAGTTTTATTCATGAGATATCGCCTATATGTTACTCTAGCTAAGAATCTCTTTGACAAACTTCACTTCAAACCAATTCCGTTCCGTAGTATGTACTTGTAAGAGGAACAAACTTTAATTAAGGTACATGTTTACTTTCAAAGCGTTAGATCTACAAATTCTACAATGTGATATTTATCTAGTCATAAATAGTGTTGCTCACGTCAAAAAATACTGAAACAACTTATATGGCAAACTTTGGGAACATTAGAATGAAACAGTAAGTTAAGTAAGGCCGATTAATTTGTGTGTGTAAAACTGAAAGCACAACATTAGCAATTCTCAACAACACTTACACAGGAGTAATGACTCGTCTGTCCATATAATCATAGAGCAGCCATTACTCCCTCCAGAGAAGGGTGACCATGCATAGAGAATTAAAAGGAATCTTTTTAATTTCAACCATTTAATATGTAAGTAACCAATCAGATTAGGTTTTTATCTGGCATCGCTTTTAATATTGTTGGATACTCTTCTCATATGTGTGCATGACGTAGCTACTTCAAAAAGTCAGAGATAAAATTTTTGACGAAATTTCGACATATCGAAAATATAAATATACCTACTACTAATTATGTATATGTTTTTGTATCAATAATCCTTACCTTTGTCAATAAGATAGATGGTAAAGAATTTAGTAAGTTATTTTATCACACATATTATTTTTACACGTATAATATATATGTTTTTTAAATATTTTAATGTGACTTTAATATCTCGTGCTTCCATGAAATATCGAAGAAGGACAAAAAGTCAGTATGGATTATCCCATTTTTTTTACATACATACATATAATCACGCGTCTTTCCCGTAGGGGTAGGCAGAGACCACTTCTTTCCACTTGCTACGATCCTTACATACTTCTTTCGCTTCGTCCACGTTCATTATTCTCTTCATACATGCTCTTCGGTTTAGGGTACTCTTGACCTGACCCCTTTTCAAGACGTCCCTAATTTGGTCTAGAAACGTCCGCCTAGGTCTACCCCTTCCAACACTTTCATTCACACTCGCCTTATACACTTTTTTCGTCAATCGTTCTTCATTAATTCTCTCGACGTGGCCAAACCATCTCATTTTTGTATTAAATAAAAATGTTTATCACATGCTGTTTATACCAATTAACTTGATACTTTAATTCAAATGATTGCTTCCTCATTATTTGGAGACGTCAAATAACTTACAAGGAACGCAAGACGATAAATTAATAAAAAATATATGTACATACATTGCAGATGTAAATAAGTAATTTTTTCATCGTGCAAGCAATAAACAGTCATTATGTATGACACGATAATGAAGTTAAATGCGCACGATCGAACGGGACATTCTTCCGAATACGGCGTTGTATGGTCACAGTACATTGGGGAGGGCCTCCACGACATTAATTTCGTGAAATGAACCTAATTTACATTTAAATAAGGACTCGCCTTAGTCGGGATAAGTTGCGAAACTAGCGGCCGGAGGCACTCCGCACTCGCCGGCCCAAAGCAACGGGTATTTCATTACTATAATTCAATTCGAGACCTGTTCATATATACGTGTATTATTTCTTCATGCTTAAACGTTTCGATATATGTATTCTGAATAAAAAAAAATATCTATCTTCTATTCTATCCTCACGCCCTCCCACAAGGGTCCCAGAAGGGGTAGTTAGAGGTGTATAGATAATACTCATACATCCACTTTCCGCCAGAGATATATTTTAGGTGCCAACGTGACAGATGGCGAGTCCATCGCCGTTACTCAAGCACGACTATACACACGCCTTTGAATTGCTTCTCAGACGTATGCAGGTTTCCTCTCAATGTTTTCCTTCGCGGTAAAGCTCTTGGTGTGACTAATCACTGCACTTAAGATTCAAATATTTAAATACTCAGTAGACTTTACTCAGTATGAGTCGGCAAAGGGTTGGGTCACTATTACTTAGATCAACATTCGATTTTCTTCTCTAGCGTATGCAGGTTTCGTCTAGATGTTTTCTTCACCATAAAGCCCGTAGTGTGACTAATCACTGTACAAAAAAATTTGTTTGGATTTTATTGGGATTTGAACTCGCAATCTTTGCGTTGCAGGCGACTATTCGAGCGACTCGGCCACCACATCTCCTTGATAAGACGATACCAAATAGATAATTCAAAAAGTCGGCAAATCTCATCAACTTTTGATATCTCCGGCTAAATACAAACGAGTCGCTTACGTAGGTATATTAAATCAAAATACCAAGTTTTATAAGTTTTTAATTTACAAAATAAACAAGCAATTTCCTCTCGAAAATCAGCGCTGACTTCTCGAGGAACTTTTTAACAACATCCAATACAACCCGTGAACGAGAGAGGGTCATCAATAACAAAATTAAAAATTCCCCAATTTGAATTTTAATTGCGACCGATTATAATCAGAACGATCGCGAATTACGCCAGCCCTCTAAGAGCAGATATTTTTAATTCAGAGAGCCATCGCCTAAATAATTCATCGGCTCTACAATTCGACTAGTTGTCTCGATCGAACCAGAATAGGGGGTGTAAGTTTAATCCTTATAAATTTCCTTTTTACACAAAGCAATATAAGTAATTAGCATAATTTCGTTGAGTAAATGAAATATGGTAATGAGGGGGGTGTTAACCCCTTCTGGGGGTGTGGGGGGTGAAGTCGAAGGGTGGTCCCTTCGAGTCGCATCTCGTCTCAGCGATGTAGTGATGATTACAATTGAATTATACGGTATTCAACACTCGGGCGGTTTGAGTTTGATTTTACGATATTTTGTTGCAGACTGGGATGTTATAAACTGATTGTGTTATTGAATAATTGCGTTACAAGTTGCTTAGTACATAGACATTATATACTTGAAAAGGAAAATATTATATTTCAATGGAGATGAAGATTCGCAAGGCAACTAACGTGAACAACGGTTTGAATGAATAAAGGCATGTTACGTTGGTTTAGACATTTAAAGGTCGGCAGCGCGCGAGTGATACCCCTGGTATTGCAAGCGTCCATAGGCGGCGGTAACCGCTTACCATCAGGCGGACCGCATGCTTGTTTGTCACCCACGAGGTATAAAAAAAAGAAATCAAAATTTAAGAGGATGTGTAAAGAAAAATAGGCGAAGCAGACATACAATGCGAAAGTGTGTGTAAGAAACAGTAGAGACTTCGTTCTAGCTACTTTGACTCAACCGCTCAGACACTGATGAATGGGATGTCAAGAGTCATGTATGAAAAGATTTATGTAACCAACGAGGTCTGTATGTCTAGAGAATATTACCGTACGTATTTGCATAGACTCAGTATGTATCATAGACGAAACTTATTGGGAACATAGAACATTTTTTTTTTTTACATCGACAGTGTAAAAACTTTTATATTGAAGGGAAATTTTTTTCACAGTGCCTATAATGTAAGCAAGTCTAAAACAGTATAAAGCTTGGGCAATTAAATACAAAGCACTAATAAAATCGATTGGGAATCGACTAACGACTACTCTACTTCGTGAAATGCCTCGTGATAAAAGGTCTTCGAAAACACAATACCGACTCTACCCTAGCCTTTGCGATAGAAAGGGACGCACATAGCCAAGATGTTGCCAGAACGAAAGGGATGCCGTCCAATTGGAATTAATTAATTATAATTAAGTTTTAAGTTGACGCGCCGGTTACGGGTAAGCGTAGACTTTCGTTTAATTTGTGTTTGTGTGTGTTTTATTAGTTTGCGTGTGCGTGTGTGTGTGTGTGTGTGTGTGTATCTAGTATCGATTTGGAACTATGGCCCAGAGATAATGAGTAGGGTAGGGTGGATTCTAATAAGTTTTTGAGGTCAATGTAGCTGGTGATGCTACCCTACCAGCTAGGGTAGGTAAAGCGCTCTTTGCTAGCCTATTGTTATGAAAGTCGATTTATTTCGGCAGGGTTCTGTTAACTTTTTAGTAGGGATCGAATAATAGTGTTGCAGATATTTATATATTTCGAAAATTTTATTAATTCCCTCAATTGTATGGGATCAAACACTCAAGGACAGTTAAGTGAGCAGTATGTCGAGACTGATGTATGTATGTGGCTGGAGCGAAAGAGGTCTTTAGGTGTTCAAAGAACTGGCGATCTATTATGTGACCTATACCCTGAGAGATACAGGTGCGATCATATTTATATACATACATACATACATATCATCACGCCAAGTCCCTAACGGGGTAGGCAGAGAGTATAGAGCGCCAGTTCTCTCTAGACTTACATACCTCTTTCGTTTCGTCCACATTCATCAGTCTCTTCATACATGCTCGTCGGTTTCGAGTACTCTTAACGTTCCCGTCCTTGAGAGTCCGATCTATTTGATTTAGGAAGTAGGAACGTGGCCTTCCTCTGCCTCTTCTTGCACACACTTTTGCTTTGTATATCTGTTTCGTCAATCTTTATCAATATATATATATATATATATACATCCAGTTTGAAATTAGAACAAAAGTTTTAAGACGATATATTTAAGTTTGTAGGTAACTCTACTTTTTTACCGTTCCACTCCCTTAGGTAAGTAGCATGATCATATGGCATAAATATATAGCCTTTTTAAATAAACGGGCAACTAAGAAAAAAACATTACTTTTCTATCGGATTACTAGATTCTGAGGGTGAGACTATTTTTTAAGTGTTGTTCCTATTCCAATATTGTTTCGAAATAAGAATTTAAAATTTCGCTCCCATTTCGAAATTTAAATGTTATCCTGCGTTCTACTTTTGAATAGTGCATCTTATCCATAAATCTGCGTGAATATCGACTAACACCTGCCAGTGTTGCCAGACGACAAAGATCGTACATACGTGCGGGCACGAATTAGGACCGGTCGGCCGTCTCCACTAGATATAACAACAGGGGGTGCCCCCCTAGGGGGCGTTACTATCGATTTTGGATGAGAAACTGGACTGGAGACATGCAAGCTTAATAACACTGCCGGATAACCTCGCGAACCCCATTCCTTGTATTTGCATTGTCTATGATGTAAAGACGATACCTAGTTATTATTACATCATGAAATTAAACTCGTTACACACCGTTAAATATTTAATACATATATTATATGACGTAGCATAATAAAGTACCTGTGTAAAATATTTTTTAAAACTCTAAAACCTTTTTTTTGTCATGGCAATTTTTTTTTTACAAAGCGTATTTTGAAAAAAATATTCACACAAGAATCCGTTCAAAATCGTAAAAAGTTAATAAACACGCGGTGAAAAAAAAAACATTAAAAACACTCGAAAAAGTTATATATGAATCAAAAACTCATCAAAGCAAAAAGGGGTCTCAATATTCAACTTTCCAAAAACACGGATGTAGGTATACAAGTCACTGAGTGCAATTGAGGGCCAAACGGCGCCCGAGGCGTCTAACTTTGTTAGGAGTAAATATAAAAGAACCGAGTGTAAAAGTGCGAAGGGAAATGCTAAGGATGTCGAGGGGTCCTAAATAGGGCCCGGTAACACCGTTCAAGCTTAAACGAGGGTATCCTGTAACCCTGGTTAACAATAACCTGTCTGTCGATATTTTCTATTAGAAAAATATTTGACTAATATTATAAAGGAGGAAAGATTTGTATTTTTGTGTGTGTGTATGTTTGTAATGAATGACTAAACTCAAAAACTACTGTGCTGATTTCAAAAATTATTTCACCATTGGAAAGCTACATTCACCTTGAGTGGCATAGGCTATATTTATTATTTATAGACGGCCCGCTAGTCTATACATATAATATATTGAAATAACCGCTTTACTACATGCATTATGAATATATACGGTACATACACCAAAGAGGCATATGTCCAGGAGTGGACGCATATATGCTGAGAAGAAGAAGAAGACGACATATACCAAAATAACAATTTTCTGTTTGTCTGTTTGTTCCGGCTAATCTCTGAAACGGCAAGACCGATTTTGACGGGACTTAGGCTACTTTTAATTTACAAACCGTTTTTTTAATTATCAAATTCCATGCGGGCGAAGTCGCGGGCACAGCTAGTATGTAATAAAAATACAATAGCCATTTCGTAATATTTTAATACCTTCATAAATGTTATTAATGATATGGTGCATTTTAAAGTAATTATTATTATGAAATAACATATTACCTCATCAGGTAATACATTGAATGATCGTTGATTAAATAGACTCATACAGTCGTTTTTTATTGGAGTCATAAGCAATTATCGTTGATTAGTATTAAGTTATATTTCATAATTATTGATTCTATTTATTGTTTCCAAAAGTATTATTATTATAAATTTTATAGTTTCTTTATTCATAATATTTTATAAATCCTCTTTGTTTTGTAGTTTTAATATTCATTGCAATAATTTTACATATAATGTGGATAAAATCCTTACAATTATTTCCCATAATAAAGCAACAGGATTTAGGACTTAAAATATCACGAGCTAATAATACGTAAATGTTAACCTTGGATTAAACAAGAGCTAATAATAACTCCCAACTCTTAACCTTGGATTAAACAAATAAAAAAAAGATCGCAAACAAAGTTGGTGCCACCGGCCAGGAGCCGACAAAGCACATATTTGTTCGCGCGCCGACGTTTTTGACATTCCTACCTCACCTCAACTTTTCTTAGGGTTGTTACACTTATACTGATCTGCTTTATATCCACGTAGGGTTGTCACTCAACTTTTATCAATGTAAACGTTATGGAACGAAAGATATGTAATTATCGTTTGTATTTTCTTGATGATTCTGTTTGTCGTTTTTTTATACATCTAGGGTAAATTTAGGACGGCTATTGTCACCTTTCGATAAATACGATAAATGCAGCATAAGGAACGCTTTAAGGAAATTTTAAGGAAAACAATATTCGAAATAAAATTAATACATATGGCAAATAAATAAGTAACAATTACTTGTTTGAGAAAAAAAAAGTTAAAGTTATATTATAAGTTTTATAGTCCTGCTGGCCACATCCATCTCGTGGGCTCCAAGACATATCTTTAGTTATTAAGGGAGTTGTAACACCCCCGCCTCCCCCGTCGGCTACTTTTGGGAAGCGGAAATAAACATATTGTTAATGAACAAAACGCAATATATTATGTATTAAAAAATCAATATAGATATATATATTTCACCCAGAGGCAACCCTACAAGGCAATGAAAAGTCGGTTAAGCTAATGTTATCGCGAAATAAAAATGTATAATAAAATACAAACACACCGCGCGAGGAAAACAATTTGCCGCAGGAGACTGGAAGATTTCATGCCGCCAATGTGATTCGAACACACTCGAATATGGACTTTACCTAAACAAAACACGTCTTAAATTGCCCTGCAGCTTGCAACATAGAAAATTCCTTAAATGTACTCAGGAGTTCATGTGGAATTTGGTCTTTATTTACTTGGAAATACGGTTTGTTTTAGCGTGTGTGTATGGAATGGTAATTCAGGAAGAAAAGAGAGTTTTCCGGCTCGCTGGGGCGCCATGACATTTGTGTTAAGCGGGGCCGAGGGAGACGCCATTCATAAAGTTCCTACTCCGTCCCAAGTAAACTTGTTGGTTGGAAGCAGTTTTGACTGGATTTTTTTTTGTTTTACTTCTTTACATGGCATGAATACTTACATTTTAGGCAATTTTATAGGACTTTTGACATTTCGTGAAGAAAATGTATTATGTCTGATTGTATTTAAGGAGATTCTTTCTTGAGACGTGTCGTAAGTATCCTACTTATCTCGGGCTTACCCATAAGGGTCCCCGAAGGAGTAGGAGAGGTGTATAAGTATAGTGGGTATAGGTACCCACTTTTCGCCAGGGATATAATTTTGGGAGACAACCTGACGGATCGCCGTAACTAAAATACGATACTTCTTTGAATTTCTTATCCAACGTCTGCAGGTTCCTTCGCGAAGTTTTACTTCGCCGTAAAGCTCGTGGTGTGATTAATCACTGTACGAATGCAAGTCCAAAAGCTAATCGAATAAAAGATACTTAACGGTGTGGTCTCTTAGAGAGGAAAACAGTAAAAAACCTATCAGCAGAAGAAATAAAAATAAAATTGCATTTGAATTTCGAACGCCGTTATTTATTTTCTAATCCGCCGGCAAGGACACGTTCACGGCGCCACCTGTTGGAGTTGGGTCACGTGACTTTTTTGCTCCAAGGACGCGTGCCTCCTTCGTTCATTCACGGGTTGACTCCCCCTCCTTACGCGGGGGTTAGGGGATTTTTTGTTCCCCTACGTGAACTCCCGAGGGCTTTCACCTACCTACGTGCATTTCGAGGTCACGTCTGGAGTGTTTTGAGGTTATGTTTTGGCGTTTCGGTACGCCTTTAATTTGCTTGCGAGTTCGACGGCGGTATTTCTGTTGTGACTGACACATTTGTTTTACTTATTAGCTTGTGTGTGAAGCTGTGTGTTATGCTTCAGTTTGGCAGTATTTAAAATACGAGCTACAATGCGTCTTTTGAATACCTACTTTCGAAACTAAACCAAAAGATTATTGTCATACAAACCCAGTCATTTTTTTTTATAAAGTAATGCTTTGAATCTAGAATCAAGACAACTGCAACCTAAAATTTGCGTAGACTAAAAATGGCAGATTATACAATTTGTTTACCCATAATTTCAAGGTTTGGTCTATGGATCAATTTCCATTGCCATTATGTCAAACTAAGGTGAACAGGCAGGTTTAATAAATTCAAAATTGGAAAAAAAAACTTTAAACAAAAATGGGCAGAGCAATAAAGGGAGCTTCACCAGCTACACCGACAATAGTTTTACATCCACTTAAATTTCAGAAGAAGGTAGAGCATAATATATTTCCACGATGCAATCGTAATTTAAAAGCGACTAAGGTATTCCAAGTCTTTCTTTCACGGCATAAGACTTAGTTTGCTAAACACACTATAGAATTATTAGACTTAACCGGATTCTAATTAAACCATGTCCCTGATAGTGCACCGTAGAGCCGTAGACTGCGTAATTTACATTAATCCAATAATTGCATGGAGGTTCCTAGTTAGAAATTCAAATGAGATGATGTACAGTAGGGTGGCGGGGGGTCTTGGGTGGGACGTCGAGAAGGTTGCCCTGTCGGACTGTTAGCAGGTTTTTCATTACCCTCTTTAGATTTGAGGTTGACAATCACTAGTAATTCATATTAAAATTATAACATTTATAACGAATTTGTTCTAATTTAGGCGCACTAGAAAGCTCCAGAATTTTATAGAAACTCAATATTGAACTCTAAGTTCGAATAGATAAGTTTCCATTAATAAACAGTACACCTGAAAATATTCCCAACAACTCGAATCTAATTCCCTAAAGGAAGGTTGTAACAAAGTGAGTAACAAAAGTAATAAAATCGTCTTTACACGCCAAATTTATAGGGTAACCGTACCAATGATTGACCGTCTAACCGAAACGCAAGGAACAGGGTCGGAATGAGCGGGCGGCGTCGACGCCTTAGTAATTTCCGAAATCGCTTGTCGACAATCGAATTGTGCTGCGCTGGCTCCGAACCGAATCGGAATAATTAGATCTCGAATCGAATCTAATTGATATTTCCAAGATTTCTACGGATTTTAATGTATGAGAACGCTGGTTTTGTTGTTGAATAGAATCATTTCCGGCAGATCTTCTGACTTCTTCACTATCTACATCATCTATGTATGTTTTATATAAAAATCAACAGGCCTTTGATAATTTTGCAAAAACTCGACTGATTTTGATGATTATTTTAGCGCTTTATATCAGCGCTACCACAATTGGTAGCGCTGCGATCGAGTTCGAGTTTTATCTTTTCACCTTAACGCCGGGCAAAACGATATGAATTTTAATGTAGAGCATATCTGCTACAAATTGCAATGTCATTATGCTTACTTTCAACTATTTTGTCAATACATCTAAGGAGACTTCTTATAATTTGAATTATTCGAAATGGACATAAAATCTACAAGCCAGCCTTTAACATTGTGAAGTTAGTAACTAGCTTGAGTAAAACTTGAGTATCAGCAGCATAGCATTGGAACGTGTTATATAAATCAATGTGACAGTCAGTGCGTTGGTCCAATCACAAATATAATTAGATTGCGACCGAAGACTAATTGTGATGGTCTCAAGTTGCGAACCCCTAGGTACGAGCGAGTAAAATCAATAGTTGACCTAGCGTCGGTACCGCCTACACCTTACAAACAGCTACACTATGTAAATATTACTTAGTTATTCATTCACACTGTCATTTAGTAGAAACGACAATGGACGTTATATTTTCGCTTTTTAGAGAAAATTTTAAATCAATTAACATTATGTCAAATTAAGTATCTAACGGGGTAGGCTGAGCGAGGTTTCGCTTCATCCACATTCAATACGATCTAGTAATGTATAGTCACAATTTGAACCGCCTTCCAGCATGAAGTAATTAACTCAAGTGTACGTAATCAATTCTAGTATTAATAACATATAATTCCTCGCTCTAAATAGCTCCCAAAGTTAGCACAATGCAATAAGTTCCCATAAACGTCGGGTCGTTAAATAAAATACCGTGGGTCGTGGCTTGTGGGTCGAACAAGCGATAACTGTTCTTTCGACCGCTAATCACCCCATGAATTCCACAGAAACCTAAAGGCCAGTCCGTCATAATTCCCAACTTCAAAAGTAATACCATCAACTCGGTGTTAACTTAATTTGAGTCACTTTAACAAGTCCAATTAAAGGAATTTGTGTTTCTCTTATCTTCAATATAACATTGAGCATAATTTCAAATTATATTTCAAACTTTCCGATAATGAAGGGTGGAGAGAGTTGGGCGGCGGGGGAACGGCACTTCGCTTATTTCATTAGTTACATAAATTCTCCTATTGAGGATGGCTGCCAGAAAGGGGACGGTTTACCCTTATTACGAGAGTCTCCTTATCAATACAATTATTAATATAATAATATTATTATTGTAATAATTTCGGCGCGGAGTGGAAAGAGGAGCCGTAACTTAACTTTGCCACCAATAAAGGGTGGTGAGAGATAATGGAATGGAAAACAGTTTGAAGTTTTATTGGAAAATTGGTACCGACTAATTGGCAGCATTATCGATCTGGAGACTTGAAGAGCCGGAGTAAATAACATTTTTAATGTAACTGCTTTCGTTTGGATCTCTCGTTTAATTTGTTGCTTTATTAACTCTCAATAAAGTTGTTACTGGAGTGTTCTGCTTACTAGTGTTTCTTGGTATATGTAATTAGTTGAAACTTATAAATTACAAATACATCAAAATTTTCAGCGAATACTCCACATTTAATAATAAAATCTGACCGAGTAATTTGAATACTTCAAAAGTATTTAATCAGTGTATCTATAAAAGGATTCTGTTGAAATCTCAAATATAAATTTTCGTGTACTTCATTAGCGATCATCCGGAACGTGAAAAACTATTCTGGAGTCCGCAATACGATATCGATCCTACACGCATAGAAATTGAAACTGGGTTGGGTTAATCCCGACCCGAGAGATCCACAAGTATAGCCATAATTCCTTAGGGCCACGTCTCATTATAACACTAATACAAGACTCATCCCGAAGTTACGGTGAATACATTAAAGGGTTCAATCCTTACTGATGAGACATGGGGGTGGGGCCACCCCTCACTGGGGGCGCTCCGGGCACTGGCCCGAAGGGGGGAAATAAGGCAGGCATTATAGGAGATACCGTTCATTTACATTGTCCAATAACTCCAAGTAGTGTCCGAGCGAATATTAGTTTATGGTGTGCGCCGCAGACAGAATACGTTCACATTTTGCGTATATTTGCCACTTTTATGTACATTCGCCCTGAGACCGAGTGCGGACTCAAAGGAAAGGGGAGGAATAATTTTAGCTCTGTAATTAATTCGATTTGGTTTTAATTAAGGACGCCAATTTCAATAAAAAAATGAAGTCTCCGAAGGATTTCTGATTAAGTATTGTCGCTGGGAGAAATTAAAAACCTGACAAGTTTAATAACGAGACATCGTAAATCAGGGATGATAAATATTTTCTCTGGGTTATATTTAAATTCAGAACTTTGACAAACTAGGCAAAGGATTCGATAAGATAAGGTAGGGGGAACGCAATGCCCAAAACGTGTGACTTACTATAGGAATAGGCGTGTGAAGGACACCCCCCGATGTGGCACACGAATACACAGAATCAAGATGCATGTACACACACACACACACAACGACTAGGCTTTATTCTCACTCAGTAAACGGAGATGCACTATCCTAATTATTGAGAGGCCAGAAGCAACTGTCGGGTGAATCCCATTGTTGATAAAGGTAGCCAGCGTACGGGAAGGAATCGTGTTGTACATACTGGTTTGTTTAACGATATTGGTAGATACACATCAATACATACGCTATAGAGGATTTTCTGCTAAGTGGCTTTAGCTTTCATTTGCAAGTATTATTAATTATAATTATCAAATTAGCAAGATTCATGAAATTTGAAAAGAAGAGAGAGAACTGGCGCTGATTCTACCAGCTTAACTCGTTAGAGACTCTACGTAATACACACATACACATCATCACGCCAAGTCCCTGACGGGGTAGGCAGAGAGTATAGAGCGCCAGTTCTCTTTAAACTTTAAAACCTCTACGTAATAAATAAATGAATAAACACCTTGGGACAATTCCACTCAACTTGACCTAGTCTCAGACTAAGCAAAGCAAAAATACAAATACTCGGGTTCATCGCACAAATATCTTCCCTCAGCGGGAATCGAACCCGCGACTCATGTTATACCCTACCTATGTGTTAGTCTGACGTGTGAGTTATATTATTGAAAAGAAAGACTTTGTTTTATTTATATGGATATATGTGTTAATGAGTTAATGTTTAATAAGGTAACTCAGTTCGTTTGGTAGCCAAACAGAGGTTCGGGTCGATTCTTGCACTAAACGAATCTGAGAATTAAATGTCGCCTCTATACATACTGTAAATGAAATATTTGTTAGGGATATTTAAGGATTCTTATTCTTACTATTAATACTTAAAACTGTAAAGTAGACTGCAAAAAAAAATGCTTTATCAAGTTTAGCAATTAAGAACGTCAGTAGTACAAAACAGGGCTTGTATAGAGAGACTAAAGAATTTAGTTAGATGAAACGAAAGAGTTCTAGGGGGACATGGCGCTCTATTATCACTGCCTACCCCGTGAGAGTCAAAGATTCATATTATTTGCAAAATGAATAAGACTGTTCATAATATAATATAATAATATATCCTCACGCCTTCCCACAAGGGTCCCCGAAGGGGTAGGCAGAGGTGTATAGGTAATACCCACACACCCACTTTCCGCCAGAGGTATATTAGGTGCCAACGTGACAGATGGCGAGTCCATCGCCGTTACTCAAGCACGACTATACATACGCCTTTGAATTTCTTCTCAGACGTATGCAGGTTTCCTCTCGATGTGTTCCTTCACCGTAAAGCTCGTGGTGTGACTAATCACTGTACTTAAGTTCAGAAAAACTCATTGGTACAATCGGGATTCGAACTTGCGACCTTTGCGTCGCAGGCAGCTGCTCGAACCTCGGCCACCACGGCTCTTATATACTGTTCATGTAACTTTTTTATTTTACCGGTTGTAGGTAACTCAATAAAGTACACATTCGAAAAATAATCAGCTTGTTTGCAAGCAGTATAAATACAAGAAGGTCCATTTAAAATGTTGTTATCGTTCGTAAATGCTTACGTAATTAAATCTTATTGGCAGCTGGTATTTTCAATGGAACATTTCAAGCTTTGCAAGTCGTATAAGAAAGGGCTGTGACGTCATACTTTGTTTTGTCTGGACACTATAGGTACTAAGGTACTAAGGTTTAAGCAGTATAGGCACGCGTGCTGATAACGTACTGCAGTTCGTCTAGCGATTCTGTGCTACTGCACGCGATATTTCATGTGTAACAACGACATGTGGTGCATTCAAAGTCCTAATTCGTTTAACCTGCTATTCATCATTTAGTTTAGTAATATATTAGATTGGCAATTGTTAGATATTCTTGGAATATTCCCCATAGTACTATACGTATAGCTATAATTATCAGATGTTTTGTGAGATGTCGTATACAACATCAGTTAATGTATAAAAATAAAGAAAATTGTAATATCTCTTTGTTTAATGTAACCAGTTTTTAATTTTTTTATTTATTGCTGTCTATCTGTTTATTTGTTCAGGCAGATCTGGCTGGCAGATAACTGATGCAATAAGGAGTAACTTAGGCTACTTTTACTTCAGAAACTGAAAAATTTTTAGTAAGATTCCACGCGCACGAAGTCGCCGGCACAACTAGTCTTCACTACAAAGTTTGTATATGTCACTAAATACTTTATTTTCTTTTGTTTACATATTATCGCTTATGTATAAGCACAATCTTCGATCTATATGCCATTTTCGGACGGCGGCTTAACATAAATTCATACGTGGTCGCACGCACGCATCGTACCGTCAAATAAACTGGCAGTTTAATCAAAGCCATTAGACAAGTGAGCCAAGCTCCTAAAACCAACTTATCTTGGACCGTGAGCGCCGTCTACTCCCCCCCTTCCTTGGCTCGGAAGCTGCGAGATTATCGGGGGGGTGGGAGTTCTATCACGTCTGGTGGGTGGTGTAGCTGATGCCTTTAACGCCTTGCTGGCCGGTGACCAACGCCAGGAGGCGGGAGGCCATGCGTTCTTAATAAAGATGGCGGAAACACGGCCGTTTTGGCGGGCGAATTTGGAGAGTAGCTGATGACGTGACAGAAACGTACCGTGTTGTTGTGTAGGGACACTGGGACATAAGTACAGCTTGGCACTTGTTCAATTACACAGGTATTTGCCTATATTGCCTTGCTGAGAGTGTTAGCGTACTAGTCAAACGTGCTTTGCTATATATGAGAGGAGCTATACAAAAGCTGGAGAAAATATTAATTCTAACACGAATAACAAATATGGAAATTTGTAAGAATGTTTGTTACTCAATCGCCCCAAGACATCTGAACACCGTTGGAATTTTAGCATGGATTTGTGTATATCTTAAATTGTACAAAAATGTGCCAGTTAAATCTTTGTTACGCAGATGAACCGCGAGGCACATCTAACATTTTATAAAATTGAAGTCTATTGCGTATTTGGTATTGAGGATATCCAATGAATTCATTCATAAAAGTACGTTATAAAAGTAGAGCCGTGGTGGCCGAGTGGTTCGAACAGTTGCCTGCGACACAAAGGTCGCAAGTTCGAATCCCGACTGTATCAATGAGTTCTTCTGAACTTAAGTACAGTGATTAGTCACACCACGAGCTGAACGGTGAAGGAAAACATCGTGAGGAAACCTGCATACGTCTGAAAATAAATTCAACGGCGTTTGTATAGTCGTGCTTGAGTAACGGCGATGGACTCGCCATCTGTTACGTTGGCACCTAATATACCTCTGGCGGAAAGTGGGTGTGTGGGTATTACCTATACACCTCTGCCTACCCCTTCGGGAACCCTTGTGGGAAGGCGTGAGGATATATTTATTATTATATCATTATTTGGTATTGAGAATATCCAATGAATTATTATAAAGGTACGGTGAAAAAAAATGCTGTATTAAAATTTTTTTCGCTCTTGGCGCTAGAGTAATTGAGGGACACACATATGCGCACGTCTCCACGAAGGCATACGCTCGTTGCTTTGCTGCACCATTTATCACGCAGGCCGTACCCACACATTATAGTGCCCGATACAACATAATGAGAGTCCAACACCTATATAACTCATCTCCGGGCTCCAGTTAAATTATTCAAGGGAGGGTAATCTTATTACATTTACATATTAATCAACGGATTTTAATTATCCCCCGGCCCCCACCTCCCTGATAATTTGCTTTCGAAATGCGACTTGCCTTGATTGAAGATATGTTTGTGTGGGTTATAATTTTCATTATTAGTTTATTTGTTAGCATAATTCACTATTACAAAATGATCGTTAATAGCGTTGCGTTATTTCGGTAAATGCGTACTTACGAACACCGATAGAACGTCCTACATTACCTGAAACATAAAACTTGGAATTAGTATTTTAAAGACACAAACTGGCAGTTAAAAAAAAAAACTTTTAACCTTTACGTACATTTTACACATCTAAAGTATACCTTAAAGTAACTAATTAATAAGGTTCAAAATAATACATACTCGTACATACGTTTAGTCCAGTTAGCAACTTATTTAAAAAAAACGCATATCTATTCGCAATTTAAACGAACAGTTCCACATTTGAATATAAATTATATAAAGAATCGTATAAAGCATAGTATACACAAGTTCAATCAGCATACTCATTTGTCTGACGTGGACGGTAACGCATTACGTCTGCGAGTAGGACGCGCGCTGGGCGGAGTGGAATCGTAAACCATTGGAGTAATATTATAAAGCTACCAGTGTAGCCTCGGGCTGCGATTAATAAGTATGTTAATAACGCTGGAAATAAGAAATAAGGACTTTAAATTTATTCGTGTAGGCATTTCGCAAGTGTGAACTTGCGTGGTTATTTTTACCTAAACACTGATAAAAGTCTTTTGTAACGTGCGAAGTACGTAAGGCTTAGAAAAAAATTCTCATCTATTACCCGCGAAATTGTACTCTTGGATTTTGGTTGGATATGAATTATGATGGATTCAGTATTTGTTACAGGCACTTTTGCCCTTATAGCTGTGGTGGCCTGCGACACAAAGATTTTCGAGTTCATTCACAAGTTCGAATCCCAACTGTTCTAATGATTTTTCTAAGCTTATGTACAGTGATCAGTCACACCACGAGCTCTACCTTGAACTGGTCCCGAATTAAACAAAGCTTGTGTTATGGCAACTAGACAACGATACATTTACTTATATTATACATACGACATCCAAGACTAAGGTACAAATACTCGTGTGCATTACACTTAATATCTGCCCTCAGTGGGATTCGAACCCTTAAGTTTCGAAGTCAGGAGTTCTAACCTTTACACGAGACGGTTGTCTGGTATGGAATGTATAGTTGTGCTTGAGTAACGGCGATAGACATAGGCTGAACGTTTGCAAAAAGAAATTTGAAACAGCACGAGACCTTTTTGGTGCCAGAGTGCAAAGCCATAAACATTAGCCAAAAACAATCCCCTAATTCGCAACTCAACCGCACCAGAACAAGATTACCCGAATGCACTCCTAATTCCTCCGGCAATAAATTATCGTGTGTCCGTTTTCCCCAACTTCCCCGAACGCAATCCCATTATGGAGTCTCCTTATTAAACGCTTGCATCATGCTAGGAAGATGAATGCATCTCCGAAGCAATTAATAAAATTGCAACCGAATGTTCAGTAAAGTGAAATGGTTCTTATAATAAGAGTATAGGTATGTCTTTTAGACAAAGGTCACCTCAGGGATAGATAGATAGATAGATAGATAACTGCAGCCTCATTTCCCTGTAGATATATTTAAAAGATCTACGGTGAAGGAAAAACATCGAGATCCAAGAAGTCGTGCTTGAGTTACGGCGATGGACTCGCCATCTGTCACGTTAACATCTAAAATATATCTCTGGCGGAAAGTCGGTGTGTGTGTAATGCGTATTACCTATACACCTCTGCCTACCCTTTTGGGGACCCTTGTGGGACGGCGTGAGGATTTTTAGAAGCCAACGTGAAATGGCGAATCCATCGCCGTTTCCCAACCACAACTAAGCAGAAGTCTTTGAATCCCGATATAGGGATGCGCGCAAGAGCGGAAAACCCTAAGGATATATTTTATTAATTATGTATGTTAGTCTTTAAAGTATATATTATAATAACATACATACATGTTAGGTTAAGGTATATATTTATGGGCCCTATATTTGTACGTGTACGTATTATTCGCGAAGTTAATTAAACAACGATTTAAATGTAGCAATGTACTTTACATATTGATAACGATCGAATCCAGCGATGCTACCGAAGTGGGAAGGTTCAACGACGTTAAAAGATGATTTGCCAGCTTTAGTTCGCGGTGTTGCCCGCAGTTATAATAACACTGTTCTCGTATATATATATATATATATCCACGAGATAATACTAGCGGCCCGTCCCAGCTTCGTACGGGTGGACATAAGACTTTTTTTTATAAAAGAATAAATAATAGTTTAAAAAAACTAAAAAAATACACTTTTTATAGAAAATCCAACTAAAAAATAGAAAATATTTTTCATTTTTTAGTGATTATTTTAGCGATTATTTTAACGATTATTACGTAGCGTATTATCAAGTTTATCTTTCGAATCAGCATCAGCACCTTTGCTTAGCAGTGCTAAAATTAATATAAAAAATCGCGGATCCTGATTATCCTAGTAAGGATAACGGGTCAAAATATTTAAAATATTGAATTGTCATCGGTCCTTAATAAGTATGCCAAATTTCGAGTTAATCCGACGTTTTGAAGGGGGTTAAAATCATGTTCAAAGATTCCGTTACATACTAACAAACAAACATACTATCATACATACGTCTCAAGCTAATAAAAGCGTATTAAAATAGCCTATGACACTGAAGGTGAATGTAGCTTTCCAATGGTGAAATATTTTTTCAAATCGGTTCAGTAGTTTCGGAGCCTATTCAATACAAACAAACAATCAAAATCCTTCCTCTTTATAATATTAAGTACACTAGCGGCCCATTCCGGCTTCGCACGGGTGGACTTTTTTTTTAACATTTTTGTATAAAGAATATTTTTCTCTTGCAATTAAAATAGCCTATATTAATTTGTGATAATGAAGCATTCAAATGGTGAAAGAATTTTTAAAATCGGTCCAGTACTTTTTGAGCCAATTCCTTACAAACATACTTTCATACAAATCTTTCCTCTTTATAATATTAGTATGGATAAAAACTAGTCTAGCCACTAGTGTAGCAAACAAGCGGATCACCTGATATGAGGGGGCTACCCCGTAAAGGGTTTCCCTCCTGCGTTGCTGTATCTCTACGGAGTCTCGAACTAAATATTTTTAGGTTAGTAATAATGAATTTAAAAAATACTTGCTGGCACCTTGCATGCATTGCAATGCTATACAAATTCCTCTGCGATATATTTTTTTTGCCAGGACCCTTGTGGGCGTACGAGAAAACTCTACTATAGTTTCATCACAAACTAATCAATAGTTATCGAAACGATATATATATATATATATATATATATATGTATATATATATATATGTGGATTTTAACATTTTATGACCGCTGACGTAAAGGCCTATTAATTCCTGGCCCTGCTTACGGGAGAGAAGCAATTTATTACAATATACCCATACAAAAAAATCTGGCTGAAGGGCTAGTATCCATGTCATAAATATATAATAAATAAAAAAACCGAAGTGTCAAATGTCAATGAACTGCATACAAGAAACATTTAAAGTAGGTAATAGAGCATAGTTGGGTACTCAGTATCGTGAACTAAATCGTTCATTAAACGTTCTTATGTTATTGAGAAACATTTACTCTCCGATACACATTTAATCTCATTTAGTGACAGGAAACTTAGTAATGTAACCGTATTCTTAGACCTAGAGCTTGCTGCACGAAACACATAATTGCGCGCATTATTCAACACCTTACTGTAAGAAGATCGTTATTTGATAAAATATATTTAAAAACGTAAAATAAATAAGAATTATGATAATAACATGGATGGACACCTAATACAATTTTTTTGAAGATGTTGATTGTAAAAAACATTTAAACTTAAAAATCTGGGTAAAAAAATACTAGTTCAGCATCTAAAATAAGGTACATACATACATATCATCACGCCAAGTCCCTAACGTAGGAAGGGTAGGAAAAATAAGGTACAATCAAAATTATTCAACCTAACCTTCCTTAAAACCAATCTGACTGCTTAATTAAAAAAAGACACCTATGCCAACCCCTTTGGGGATGGTATATGAAGCCGTGAACATATAGGTATAATATAAAATATTAACGCTATCAGATACTTGTCAAAAAACCAACTGACTGTAATTTTTTTTATCATTTAAAAATGGAACTCGCAAAACAAAACCGAATCGGCATCCCGCTCCTCGACTCCCGGCGTACCGGTTGGCCGACGGAGGCCGCAACAATCTTACTTTAATTGCGCGTAA
Organism: Drepana arcuata; assembly: GCA_016069955.1. Lineage (NCBI taxonomy): Eukaryota > Metazoa > Arthropoda > Insecta > Lepidoptera > Drepanidae > Drepana > Drepana arcuata. The sequence continues at coordinate 31,626 of JACCPG010009282.1, read as the reverse complement.
CATAAATTATAAAGACTTATTACAATCCGCTCCTGTTCCGATACACGTTGCCCCGAGGTGATATTATGTACACTGCATTACTTATAAGTGCTTTGTGCTTATTATATGCTGAAGTAAGAGGAAGTTTGGTGCGCTAGTAAAGATTCGTGCATCAATTTTGTCGATGGATTCTTGAGCAGAACCTCCCTTTAAAACTGTAGCTGGCTAGTTAGTAACTATACTAAAAGATCTCCCGTTCAAATTTGGAACAACCATCAATCAACAACAGATAACAGGCGAATGGCACTGCTCTTAGTCTAATTCTTTATCATTGTGGCGAATTAGCTGTTTTAGCAGCTTGAGGGACAAACGGTACCCTTCTGTGAGCATACATACATACATACATATCATCACGCCAAGTCCCTAACGGGGTAGGCAGAGAGTATAGAGCGCCAGTTCTCTCTAGACTTACATACCTCTTTCGCTTCGTCCACATTCATCAGTCTCTTCATACATGTTCGTCGGTTTCGAGTACTCTAAACGTTCCCGTCCTTCAGAGTCCGATCTATTTGATCCAGGTAGTTGGAACGTGGCCTTCCTCTGCCTCTTCTTGCACAAACTTTTGCTTTGTATATCTGTTTCGTCAATCTTTCTTCACTCATCCTTTCTATGTGTCCAAACCAACGTAACATGCCTTTCTTCATCTTTACAATCACGCCCTCATTCACGCCAGTTGATTTGCGAATCTCTTCATTGCGGATTCGATCTATTCTGTGAGCAATATTGGCTTATGGTGGTCTGGTAATACTCAACTTAGGAACAACCAAAAGATTGCTTTCGAGCTGTAATCTTCCGTGTGGTACGGGAATTTAATTTGGGGATCACATTCCATGGTACCAAGAGTAAAATTTATTGAAGCTCACATCAAATCTACACTGTACACTAGGGACTTACCATTACGTATAATAATAATAATATATCCTCACGTCTTCCCATAAGTGTCCTCAAACACCTATGCAGAAGTGTATAGGTAGTACCCACACACCCAATATCGGCCCTAGATATATTTTAGGGGCCATGACAGATGGCGAGTCTATCCTCGTAATTCAAGCACGACTACACATTACCATTACGTATAATTGCAGTTATAATTCAAGAATGTATAAGAAATAAGTATTGCGTATCTTCTTTACTTAAACTTTGGTCAGAAATGGCAGACAATGAAATAATTCTTCATTGGTTTCTTGGAAGGTTTTCATTGGTGGATAAGATAAAGTAATAATAATATATTAAAGGGACGTATTCGACATTCAAATAGACCACACAGCTTATAAATAATTAAATATCAAACCTAATTAGTTTCAAATTAAAATATAATTACAAAGCCGCAAAATGTCTAAAGTTACAGAATATTCCACTGGCCCATATTATTCATAGACTAATTATCATAAAATTATCCGTCGGTAAATCATAGCCATTCCAATTAAGTGGAAACCAGATACGATATAGTTGTGGCAAGAACGCGGAAGAGTGTCTCTGCGTAGCCGGTGACTTAAGTATTTGGCACTTAACTTGTATTTTTGGCAGTTAAATTATCCAAAGCATTTTTAAAACACAGACATTTTTCTAATCATCATGCAAGTTTGAACCCTATAATCATTACTATTGGGTAGATATTTGCGCAGTCGATGTCCACTCTGAAGTTGGCATTTTCTAAACACTCATCAGAACATTTTTCGAAGTAGCAGAACTGGCGATCTTTATAAACATACTCTATATTTCTACTTTCCTACTTTTCTTCAGGATGTCGATGCTGACAAGTGCCATAGAGTAATATAGCGCAGCGAATTGTACTTTTAAACTAAATCTGCCTTTATGAGTATAGCTTTAAGAGCCATAATAAATACACATTTCTGTAATTCTTTGTCGGTAATACGTCAAATGAATACTCACTTAATATATTTCTTAATCCTCATATACATATATAACTAAACCTTCCGTACGTATGCTTGTCACCTAATTCCTTCTAAATGGTTTTGGCTACAACAATTTGGGTGAAACTTTTTTCAGGGTTTTTGAAAATACAATTGGACTAAGTAGATGGCACTACTGTCGTGTTTCAATAGCTATAATTTTTCACCCGAGTGTAGCTGGGCGGGACAGCTAGTATACGTGTTATGACGCCTACCATGCAAGAGTCCCAAAAGGAAATGGCAGAGGTTTAACCTCATTGATAGGTGTAGAGAATTGAATTGAACTGTGTCAGATGGCGAGTCCATCGCTGTTTCCCAAACACGTAGCCTGCGACACAAAGATCGCAAGTTCGAATCCCAACTGTACCAATGAGTTTTTCTGAACTTAAGTACAGTGATTAGTCACACCACGAGCTGAACGGTGAAGGAAAACATCGTGAGGAAACGTATGATAATAACGTACGATAACGCATACGTCTGAGAAGAAATTCAAAGGCGTATGTATAGTCGTGCTTGAGTAACGGCGATGGACTCGCCATCTGTCACGTTGGCACCTAATATACCTCTGGCGGAAAGTGGGTGTGTGGGTATTACCTATACACCTTTGCCTACCCCTTCGGGGACCCTTGTGGGAAAGCGTGAGGATATTTATTTATTTATTTTACTTAACTAATTGGTCCAATCCATAGTCAAACTTGCAATATTGCACAGCTCTGAGTTTTATAAGCTAAATATTTTTATAAAAAAAAACTCAGTGTTCAAACTGAAAAGATGACGCTCCAGAGAATAGTTCCGTCGGTCGGAACTCGATCCCGTAATGATCTAATTACATTGATTAATGATGTACATTAATATCCCTCGTAAACGTACACTCTATCCCGGGAGACTGTTCAAAGACATCTGATACTTCGTGCGATTTTTTATTATATATAAATAAACATAAAATTTAATATTGTATAACGTGTTTTAATTTTACAAGATAAAGGAAGAATTCATAAAAAAATATTTTAGGTCATTGAACTTTTGGCACTCAAAGAATATCTGTCCTGAAACAAAAAAAAGTTACATCTCAACGCATATATGTATAAATATATATGTTTTACGTCTTTGCAGGTCCCCAAAGGGGTAGGCAGAGGTGTGTAGTTTCTTGACACTTTCTGCTAGAGATATATTTCAGTTGCCAACACATATGCATGACAGATGGCGAGTCCATCGCCGTTACTCAAGCAAGACTATACATACGTCTTTGAATTCCTTTTCAAACTCTCTCCTCTCTCCAAATATCTCCGTTAAAATGAGGGTATCTAACTATCCTTTCCGGTTTCCGGAATATGTATAAATTCTCGTAAAGGTTTCAACTCACACAAAATATAGTAATACGAGGTCGCAAGCATAAAATTATCGAGTAACATTATTGGTAACGGATAATTTCGGCCCCGAAACCCTTCATAATGACCGTTAGAAGCCAAATGTCTTCATACACCCCCTAACCGCCTGATTATCGATACTATAAATTCATATTTATTAAGTACACACCACTCAAGGGCAATTTATATACCACGATGTTTTAACGTACAATTTTCACCTTGTCAAAGCTAGCGACTTAAAGCTATCATTGCTATGGACACGCCAAATTATCAAATTTACTCAATGATTTATATATCACGTTATTTTTATCACCATTAAGAGGGCCGTCTGGTCTAGTGGTTAGAGCTCCAGACTGCGAAACTTGAGGTCGCGGGTTTGATTCCCGCTGAGGTCATATTTGTGTGATGAACACCAGTATTTGTACCTTAGTCTTTGATGTTGTATCACAAGCTTTGTTTAATTCGGGGCGACGTTCATTTGTGTGTAACTGTCACGAAGTATTTTTTTTTGCTACCCATATTTACCCCGCGGTTTCACTTGCATTAAATTCAATAATAAACCATATCTACGTGTAAACGTTCCTTTGGAATCACTCTATTGATAAAAACCACATTAAAATCCATTGTGTATTTTAAAAGATCGAAGCGTACAGACCGCAGTTCAAGCGATTTTGTGTCATATATCGTAGAGATTTGGATTCATGTTTGATCTACGTCATCAGTCGTAATTATGGGGAAATGTTACCATAGAGTTTAATATCGCTTATATTTTAAGACAATTACAGTTGGATATAACGGAGCTTTTCACGGTTACGCTTAAAAGCTACTTTGTATAAATAATATCATCTATAGGAATCATTCTTTATATAAATATGACTTCCTAATTACAATTGTAAGTATGCAGTTTAATTATACAGGGGTGCAGGGAACACGGGTCGCCTAGGGCGATGCATGCGGTATGAGTCTGAAAGCTAAGGACTTAGAACAATTTATTTCTTGGGATTTTAGTTGCTTACTGAAAATAAATAATTCGTTAAGAAAACTCTTAAGCAAATTAAAACATAAAAAATGTGCTTGTTTGGTAAAGATATGAAATTAATGACACGATTTAGTTTCAACGTTATCTTTATTTAACCGGCTCAGCGCGTGCGCATAACGAGGAATCAAAAGAGAAAGAAATCAAATCACTGTATTTTCAGAAAGTAACATTAGTACTAATAACCAGCACTTATTACCTAACCTATATATTCATACAACTAAGTTGACAAACAAGAACAATTTGACTTCGATAGTGGCTAGATAAAGTAATTGACTACAACGCTTATATAAAAAAAACGCTTATTGTCCAATGTCTCTAGTTTAGGTGGTGACTCAAACTCCTTGTGATTACGCGTCGCCGCTTAATAATCGTCTTGGCGATATTTATTGCCGTTGGTCGCTAATTATCAGGGAATTTTGATACTTGAGTTATTGGCTCTGCCTTTATTATATTTCATTTTAATGCTGATGTAATTGCTAAGGGAGCTAGCATCTAAATTGCATGAAAAGTAGTTATGTTATAAGTAAATACAAAATTATGCGGAGTTTTTTTTATCTCAATCAATTTATAAAAAGGTTTAAATGGTAAAGTTTCAGATGATATGCATACGTGGTGGAATTTTGTGACTCATGTGTTAAGTGTCACCTAGGTCTTGAACTTCCAAAGTTCCCTCACAGAAGATAAGTGTTATTTAAACCTCTGTGCAACCCTTCTTACTCCCCTCCCTCCCCTTCTTAACCCCTCTCTGCACCCTTTAACACTGAGAAGAAATATATTTTATATTACTTGCGTACGATACGCATAGGAACTGATTTGAAAGGGTGTTACAATTTTGAGAGCGAGCAATACGTTTTTTTCATGTGTGTTTTGTTTTTCTTGCGAACTTTTGAATCACTCAAGGACAATTTAACTGAAAGCAGTGGCCGTAAGACTAGAAGTACTTTTAATAGAACCTTAAGCGCGGTCAATGTACTCAATCAGAGAATTGGCAGTTTTTCATGCAATTGGTATGAATTAGCAGTTGTTCTATTATATATTTCAAATATATATGATAAATGTATAAGTAATGTATGTATTAACTTGAAGTAACATTGTTTTCTTATAGATAAATAATCGCGAGCCATCTATCGCATTGGGTTTTCAAACGGTTAATATATAATGTAAATAAATAAGTAAAATTCCAGAAAATTAGAGCCGGTTCACGGTTTATTTAAAGATCGAATCAAAGATTTAAATTCGCACACAACACTCAACACTATGTTTGATCAAATCGATGAAGTATGTAATTGGTGAAGTATGGGACGATAAGAAGACTCCAAATCGCCGATCAACCATAAAAAGACTGATGGATTGTGAATGAAGCTCTGTTCTATGTGTCAATCTCGGGAGATACTCGGCTAGTAAGAACTTAGCCATGTATCAATTAATGAAACACGGCTTTTTCTCTTTTTATACCACTTGGGTGGCAAACAAGCATGCGGCCCGCTTGATAGTAAGCGGTTACCGCCGCCTAAGGACGCTTGCAAAACCAGGGGTACCTATTGCTCGTGCGCTGCCGACTTTACTAAGCATTGTATGTTCATAATACTTTTTCAGTTAATTAAATTTTTTTTACCAGATTTTAATTTCCTGCCTCTCACGTGTCACGAACCTCAAAAACTATTGCGCATCGTTCAACCGGTAATACAAAGCAATCTAAATTGGAAAATAGGCAACGCGCAGTGTGTGCTTACCAAAAACGAGCATGGCGAATGCGACGCGATTAAAAAAAGAAGGCCGATGCCGATCGCGCCGCGGGAGGGTGTGGGACCTACCCCCCACTTTTTCCTATTTTTTCCCTTTTTTTCGGGAGGTGGGCGAGCCCCGGGTGCATACAGCCAGCACCCACCTTTGTTTCGCATAAACAAATTAATTTCGGACGCTGTTTTTGATGGTTAATGTGTTCGAAAATTGAGTTTTTTTCGCGCTCCGACTCGATGGCTCGGAAGGACGATTGTTAACGACTCCGCATTGCGTACTTATTTGAAATTCGAAGACGAGATTGTTTCTAATCCCTTAATGTTCACATAAAGTTGATACCTGCATTCTTAAATATGATGTTTGTACATCGCAAGATTTTTTTTACGTACGCTTACGCTTGTTTTTACGTAGCACGGTAGTCTATCGGTGCTTAGCTGCTTTCGGCTTCTCTGCCTATCACAACATCAGACTTTATTATTGTATTTCATTTTGGTGCTATATTCTCGACCGCATATTCATATGATTTAAGGCGTTGCCAATTTGGTGATGAGGCCAGAAAGTGCGTAAAGCTATTTTAGTCAAGTCCCTTAATTTTTTTTCTGTAGCCAAAAGGTGGCGCGAAAGAGGTTTATAGGTCTAGAGTAGTGTCTTTCTAGTTGTTTTCTATTGTTTCGGTGTGATGATACGTACGTTTGTTTGACGTTCCACAAGCTTGCTTCAAAGTCCTAGTTATTTCGGAAACGGAGTAAATTGAGATACAATAATACTCAGTATTACATGGCGAAAGTTAAGAAGCCACACGACCTCTAAATACGTGATTCAACCTTGTATTGGAACCTCTTAAAACATTCGCTGAAAAATTGGGTTTGTACAGCCTGTATACATCCACGAATAAAGTCTAAACTAATTCAACCGAACATGAGCACGCGTCACAGATGGTATCAGGTGATAATCAGGCACTCAGGTATTGTGGGGGCACCCCTCTCATTACTCCGGGAGAGGACAATGCATGTTTGCGGTGCTTTTTTTCATTATTTCATTTCATTTCGCCCTCCCCACACACGTCCGCGCGATTGTGTGTGCCTCCACTTTTTTATAATTCGTTACCTTTTTTATCGGTCGCTCCATTTTCAGAGGATGGGTTGAGCGGGGCTTTGTACACGGGCGGCTGAAACGCCAATGATGACTCGTCGGCGTTTGCTGCTAAATAATTTCGGTTCGTATGACGTCTTTTTTTAATAGGAGAAGAGGTCTCGCTCCCACAACTTCGACATTAATAGAGTTAAAGTATTATCTCTGTCGCCATATGTATCTATCTGTCTTCAGAACGTGGATACAAAATTTTGTATGCTCATAAAATCGTACTGCTAAATGAATAACAGGGCATCATATCAATTGTCAACTGAATAAATACTTATTACACGTTTTTTTCCGATATTAACAAAACACAAAGCTTGCGCTCGTAGTTCTTACCTACATATATATATTACTATACCTAGATAAAATCACGCCAAGTCCACACTGAGCGGGAAGAGAGAGAATATTTACGATTCATTTTAATTTCTTCTGACTCCGGTCAATTTTTTATATCTTATAAAAGACTGCTCGTCTGCATCGAGACTTTGATACATCAGATCCCCATTCGATCTAAGTTGTGCATTACATATTGTTAATAGGACTCTTTGTTGGGTGCAGATAGGTAAAATACAATTCTCTTTCAGATGGGAGAGCGACTTTGTTCAGTGACACTGATTGTTTTGGCCGATGTAGCTATGCAAATGACTAATCATTTGAAAAATGGAGATCTATGGAAGCTATTGCGTTTATAATGTATGCTGGTTTGTGTAAGAAGGGTGTTTGATAACAGAGAAGATGAAGAAGAATCAGTTAAGCGGTTTGTTAAAGTTATCAAACCGATTAATTTGTGTAATTAGTGTTGTTAATAGAGCCGTGGCGGCGGTGGTTCACGTAGTTGTAACACTAAGATTGCAAGATCGAATCGCCTGCAAAATCAAGAAAATGCTTTCATTCGGAATTTAAGTTCTCTCCGAAGGGGTAGGCAGAGGTGTAAAGGTAGTACCCACACACCCACATGCCGCCAGAGATATATTTTATGTGCCAACATGAGTGATGGGATGTAAGTCAATTTGTGTGTAATTGTCCCAAGGTATTTATTTATTTATCAATTTATTTCAAATCGATCGCACTCTCTAGGTTGGGAACGTCAAAGGTACTCTAAGCCAAAGAGAATGTGTGGTGTGCAAGTCTAGAGAAAACTACCACTCTTCTGTCTCTACCCCGTGGTTAGGTGTTATGTAAAATATATACAAGGTTTTATGTATTGTCCTATGTGTATATATTTGCTTATCTGAGACATTTGGGTCAGAATTGACATTCCTTCTCCATAATAGTTTCACTGTTATTTCATTCATACTTAACCAAACGCGAACCCAACAGCCGTGGTGGCCGAAGGTTCGAGTAGTGGCCTGCGACACAAAGATATCAGGTTCGAATCCCGCCTGTACCAATGTGTTTTTCTAAATTAACGTACACGAGCTGTACGGTGAAGGAAATACAGGAGGAATCCTGCATACGTCTGAGACGTAATTCAAAAGGCGTATGTATAGTCGTGCTTGAGTTACGGCGATGGACTCGCCATCCGTCACGTTGGCACCTAATATACCTCTGGCGGAAAGTGGGTGTGTGGGTGTGTGGGTATTCCCTATACCCTTGTGGGAAGGCGTGAAGATGTATATACTTAGCCAAAAGATAGTCACAAAATAATTAACCAATCCATTATTTGAACAATGATCAGAACACGCCAGCATTTCCATAAACAGTAACGTTATGGTCAATTTGGAACAAAGTGTTTGGAGACTTCATTATGGCCACTCACGTCCATTTTTTCCATCAGTTCATTTCCAACGTTTAAATAAACAAACTCTCGTGTCCTTACGTTTTTAATTAAAAAAGCGTCGCGTTACAATCGACACGCCAAACAGAACGGCAGAAACAAATTCAACATTATATTATTCAATTCAAATACGGCTCCACGCATTTCGTTGCGCGCATTATAAGTGTATTGAAAAAAAAAGATGAGGACAAGCCGTAATGTACGTGATTCCGCATATTAATTCATCGGTAATGTTCATAGCATTCCCTTTTTAATGTTTATTGCTCTTTGGATTTTTTGATTAAGTGCAAATGCAAGCCCTTACCAGGACAAGCTACGACAATAGACATTTAAGAATGTTTAAGAGATAGATGTATATAATGTTTATAAGCCTGTCTCTTTTGCTCTTAAGATCTATGGACACAACAGCGCCTTATAGTACCAACCTTGTTCGCCTCTGCGCATACACGCGTCAATTTTGCATCCAAAACGAACAGATATAACATTTAAGTATTCTTTTATTTAAGACTGCTTGATCACCGATGCGTAGCACCCCATTGTTCGTTAAACCATCGGAATATTCATTGGAAGATAATTGATATAATATACATAATATATCCTCACGCCTTCCCACAAGGGTTCCCCGAAGGGGTAGGCAGAGGTGTATAGGTAATACCCACACACCCACTTTCCGCCAGAGGTATATTAGGTGCCAACGTGACAGATGGCGAGTCCATCGCCGTTACTCCAGCACGACTATACATACGCCTTTGAATTTCTTCTCAGACGTATGCAGGTTTCCTCTCGATGTTTTCCTTCACAGTTCAGCTCGTGGTGTGACTAATCACTGTACTTAAGTTCAGAAAAAACTCATTGGTACAGTCGGGATTCGAACTTGCGACCTTTGCGTCGCAGGCAACTGCTCGAACCACTCGGCCACCACGGCTTATTAAGATAATTGGATTTATATTATTTTCTTGCGAGATCATTATGCAGTGTGATTTGGTCACCGTATAGCTAGCTCATGGTGTAATTAATCATTGTACTTAAGTTTAGAAAACCTCTTTGGTGATATCGGGATTCAAACTCTCTCTAAATTCGATATCGCCAAATCTCTCTAGAATTGGCGCCAATTCTATCTATAGATAGACAGCATTCAGAAACTAAGATCAAATAAAGATATTGTGGACTGAACGTTCATTTTATTTGTTAAAGATTGACACAAGGATTCTTTCCGGTTTGTGAATCTTCGTCTTTATTTAGTTTCGTTCACCTGTGTCAGTAGTTATTGTTCCATAATTAAAAGTAAATTTCGCCGACATTAGACGTCGCAGCCGTGTGGTAATTGCGCAGGGCTGGCACAGTCGCGACGCGAGCCTGACAAACGACTTTGATCAATCACGTCCGTCCTCGTGGGCAGCCCTGGCCGCGACAGGGTGTCTGCGGGTTTCAGAAAAACTAGGAATATCTTCGTATTTAATCGATGTAGGAATATTAAAATGCAAAATGCGTAGGAATGACCAATAGCCTAAAATAATTTAGAAATGACTCTAAGTGATGGCATTGGCCAGAAGGGAATAAGCCTATCGAAAGGTTAACAGACCCCCATGCGAAGAGAAGAAATTGTTCGCGGTCTCAATCAGGTTTTTATAATACATATATTGCTCTGAAAAAAGATCTGAAGTAAATATCAATAATAATGTGGATATATTTTGGAGAGAATAAACCTTGTAACCAAAATAGATATATTCCTTTTATACCTTTTTCTGTATTTTTGTTAAGTTGTGCAACATTAAATGTCCTAAAACTGTTTCACGTATCATCGTCACACTACATGCGTCGGTCGCTAGAGATTTATATTTGTAACAACCCTAGCTCAGGAGGCACCGGACGGCATTTGCGGCTGTCAATAATAATACTCACGCAATTTTGAGCTTTATTCCAAAGCTGTTCAATTACTTATTCCTGTTGTGGTGTCAACCGTTCAGAGGTACTTAGAGTTACTTAGAGTACTTAGAGAGACAGGAAAGCTGATATTTAGTATATTGTACTATTTCTCAAGGTCACAAAATTAATGGAGAATAAAAATATATCTTGAAAAAATTTTTAAGATGTAATTTTTTCTTAAGGATCTTTAGAAATGCTGAACGAAGTAACTTAACAAACTCATAAGGAGTTTACAAATATAGTAAGAATAGTTTTAGAAACAAATGAATTAATGCGATCATAAATGAAGGATTGCATGTAATAAATATTTTTTCTTATTAAAGTAACCCACCTTAAAACTGCGAAACTAAGAATAAAATAAATTTACAAATATATTAAGAAATTTACAAACAATTGTATTACATGCATATCATCACGCCAAGTCCCTAACGGGGTAAGCAGAGAGTATAGAGCGCCAGTCCTCTCTAGACTTCCATACCTCTTTCACTTCGTCCAAATTCATCAGTCTCTTCACTTACGTATACTGATCAGTGTTGTTAATTAGAGTTATGCTCTAATAAATAAATGTATGTAATAAATCCGCCTTCTTACCGTAGACACCATTATAACCGCATAATGACAACGAAAAAAGCTTCCAACATTTTCACTATAACTTTTGTAATTTACAAGCCAATTAAAATAAAAAATGGGATGCACCCCCACGCCACCCTTTTAATTATGATTTTTTGCATTTTTTTAATGATAATAAATTCAGTACAGTCGCGTTCACATTGCGCGACACTTCTTCTTGGTTGTATGTTTTACGACTATAAGGAAGACAAGATTGTTTGTCGTTAAAACTGTTTATATCCTCACGCCTTCCCACAAGGGTCCCCGAAGGGGTAGGCAGAGGTGTATAGATAGTATCCACACATCCACTTTCCGCCAGAGATATATTTTAGGTGCCAACGTGACAGGACTGACACAACTATACATACGCCTTATCATTGCTTCTCAGGCGTACGCAGGTTTCCTCTCGATGTTTTCCTTCACCGTAATGCTCGTGGTGTTACTAATCACTCTAAGTTCAGAAAAAAACTCATTGGTGCAGTCGGGATTCGAACTTGCGATCTTTGTGTCGCAAGCCACTACTCGAATCACTCGGCCACCACGGCTTTTTAATATATATTTAAACATTCATCAGTCTCTTCGTACACGTTCGCAATTCAAATATCCAATCAGTAATTTATTTGAATTTGGAATGTCCATACATATTTTTCACTTAAAATCAATATGGCAACAATATTTCTAAAATGATACGCCGGGGCAAGCCTTTCAAAGGAAACGGACACAAATTGGATCGTGTTCAGCGTCTGACCTGAGCGATGCCTCACAAAAAGCCGAATCGTTAATGAAAAACTACACGTAGTCAATATTTGATGAGAGCCAATTTAAATGTTCGTCCACTTGTAGACATCGCATAGTTCGATTCTGCCGGCCCGCCACACGTGTGGGAGGCGCCCCCACCGATTCCCCGAAAAAAGAAAAAAGGAAGAAAAATAAAAATGGCGTGCGGGCCGCGCTCGTGTGTGCGTTGAAAAAAGCAGATATAATGCAGGTAATAATAATAATAATAGGCGATCGGCTGCGCTCGCCTCCCACCACCCAGTTTTCACTCAAAATACTGGAGGGATTTTTTTTTCATCTTTTTTGTCCACTACCCATCTTTTTTCGGGATTTTTTCCATTAGCTATGCGACTGTTGGAATAGTTTGTCGTGTTGCTATGAATAAGGGACGTCCGCTCTTTTTGTATCAACATTTGCGATACTAGATTCCATTAAAAGTTAAACTTGAACTAATGTTGCTGTCAACAGTCTAGTCTATGCCTTCCTTTACTTTGGTTAGTGGAATAGCTAATTATAAAACAGGTCATATATCAAACACATATATTCACTATTACCTAACAGTAACTGGTTTGGACACATAGAAAGGATGAGTGAAGAAAGATTGACGAAACAGATATACAAAGCAAAAGTGGGTGCAAGAAGAGGCAGAGGAAGGCCACATTCCAACTACCTGGATCAAATAGATCGGACTCTCAAGGACGGGAACGTTAAGAGTACTCGAAACCGACGAGCATGTATGAAGAGACTGATGAATGTGGACGAAGCGAAAGAGGTATGTAAGTCTAGAGAGAACTGGCGCTCTATATTCTCTGCCTACCCCGTTAGGGACTTGGCGTGATGATATGTATGTATGTACCTAACAGTAACTAATTAGGATATGAAGTGACACATACACATCATCACGCCGATGTCGCCACGGGGTAGGCAGAGGGTTCCCTCTAATCTTACCGACCTCTTTCGCTTCCAAGTATCTTAATATCACAAAAAAAACTTACAAGCGGTAACGTCACAATGTGTTCTATTTTTAAATTGTATCAATCCTAGATACTTCTAAAATTCAGATCATTCTAACTAGGACAAACTTATGACGTCATATATACATGAATAAATCAACACTGCCTCATTTGATTGTAAGGCACCTGTACCAACTTAACACGCATTTGCTTTTATGATCTTTCGAGTATATTTGACGAAAGAACCGATGACCAAACAAAATTTGTATTATAAAACGATATAAGATCTAGTTTTCCCTAACAGATTTCATTTCCGTTGCAGTGTTGCCCTGCATTTTTCACTTTAAAAATCAAATTTGGAATATGTACTTGAATTCGCCCTTGAGCTACTGGCTTTCAGTTATTCACTTTATTTTAAAGTCTTTGTATATATGTAGCATTCAAGCTGTCCCGCCCAGCTTCGCCCGGGTTAAAAAGTAAAAATTCCTGAAACACGATCGCAGCGCCAACTATCGGGTCCAACTGTTATGTAAGCTATCCTATCTTTTAAGTTGGATCAAACTGCACACGGTATGCAAATTTGATTGAAATCGGTTAACTAGTTTAGGAGTACATCGCGGACAAACAACGTGACACGTAATTTATATATTATTATATTAAGATACATGATACTCATCCCTTGCAATTAGAGGAGCATATATATATTATTTTAAATGATTGATATGTCGTTTTGCTTAGGCGTAAAGATACTATAAAGATACAAAAAAATATAGTAAACCATTTTTTTTTAATCTTTCTCTCGCTTACTTCATATGGATAAGATGGTGAATGTAGCGAATTTCCCATTTAATCATATCTTTTTGTTCTCTGAGAATCTTTAGAGTACAAAAGAAGAACTTAGGACCTACGTTTAATGACTGTATTTTATTTCATCATCATCATCATATCATCACGCCAAGTCCCTAACGGGGTAGGCAGAGAGTATAGAGCGCCAGTTCTCTCTAGACTTACAGACCTCTTTCGCTTCGTCCACATTCATCAGTCTCTTCATACATGCTTATGTATTTTATTTTATTTTATTTAATACATTGCAATTATTTATACATACTTTATTTTATACTTTACAAATTATTCATATATTATAATATAATTACTAATTATTCTCCTAAGAACCTAAATGCTTAACTTTGGTTCTTGACTCGAATAGTGTTTAAAAGTGCGGGAGTGACACCCTAGTGTTGCAAGCGTTCATAGACGCCGGGATTCGCTTACCACGAGGCGAACCGCGTGTGTACAAGGGACCTAAGTGGAATAAAAAAATATTTTAATGAACTGATCGATGTATAAGAAACTTTTTACAAATTCCAGATACATGTTCGTAATAATATTTTTTTCTGGGTAACACGCAGAACGTAAGTGGAACAACGAAACGGACTAGAAGCGAGCGCGTTTCCACGCCACGTCCGACATGACATTCAATTTAAACTCGCACCGAGCACGCGCTCAATAATTAACATAATGTACTTTTTGTACTTTTTTCACTTCCCGTTTGACACTCCATCACTCATGGAAATTCCATTTTCAATGCTGCCATATGAGGGGCGGGCGGGGTGGTTTTTTGCATCCGCGCAATGGACATGGCGGTTTCGGGGAGAATGGGGTGGTCGAAAAAAAGATTGTTAAAAAGGCTGCCCCCTCCGCGGCGGTGTGTGAGTGCGTGTGGGTAAAAAGCTCACTAATCGATACTATAGATTCTGAGGAAAGTAGGTTGCCGTTGGCTCGATTGGCTAGCGTCGGAGTAGTGCCGATGTTTAGGCGCTAACGAAGCGTTAGATGTTTAGCCTTTGCAGAACCTTTTGAGTACGTAATTCGTGTCGTCTTTTTGCCGGGTGCGGGCTCGCCGGCCGACACTTGAGAGCCGTTTGTTGGCGCTCAACTTTGTCCGCGCTTTTTGTTTGCCATTTCGATGGTCACATGGTGTGAACTCCAAATGGGTGTATTGCGTGCGAATAAAGAGTGCCTTATTTAATATAAAACGAGAATGATTTACTCCTCCATAGTACTTAGGTTTTTTAAAGCAGTTAAGATAAATTAGTGCTTCTTACAAATGCATAGATGTAGGTGATAGATATATCATCTTATTGGTGTAGTAACATTTACTAGATAAGATAAACTAGCTGTGCCCGCGACTTCGTCCGCGTGAAATTTAACCAAAAAGTTATTGTTCAATTTCTTCCATTGGAAGTGGCCTTAATTACAACTTATAACATCAGCTATCTGCCAATGAAAGTTTTGTCAAAATCGGTCCATCCGTCCAGTCAGAACAAACAGGCAGACAATTTTTTTAAAATGCTTATTTGCTATATGTATACATCCATATGCATTTATTAAAAAGCGGTAATTTTAATATTACAAACAGACATATATTTATTTGTATAGACGAAGATCCAGTGATAGCGTGCATTTCTTATTTTGTAAGTGTTTTGTTCTTTGTTACTTAGTGTGTTGCCCCATACTTGGGTACTATTGCTGTAACGAAAAATATGTTGTATATGCCTAATGATTTGAAAAGAGTAACCATGGAGCTTCTTGCCGGTTCTCCATGGAAGCGACCAACCCGAACCGTGCTTCTTTTTCGACATTTTATAAGTGCCCACCTGGGCCTGTGTGAAATAAAAATATTTTGATTTGATTTGATTTGTAAAAATAGCTAAGTGATGTTGAAACTTACCTCATTCTTGAGGTTGATGGGTTCTCGCTGGGGCCGCGGCGGCGAGGGCCGGCCCACCTCCGCGCCCTCCAACATATCAGCCTCGCATCCCGACTCGTCTGTGACAATAGTAATACGCTTTAATAAAACTGTACTTACACATTGAGAGAGCCGTGGTGGCCGAGTAGTTCGAGCAGTTGCCTGCGACGCAAAGGTCGCAAGTTCGAATCCCGACTGTACCAATGAGTTTTTCTGAAATTAAGTACAGTGATTAGTCACACCACGAGCTTTACGGTGAAGGAAAACATCGAGAGGATACCTGCAGACTTCTGAGAAGAAATTCAAAGGCGTATGTATAGTCGTGCTTGAGTAACGGCGATGGACTCGCCATCTGTCACGTTGGCACCTAATATATCTCTAGTGGGTGGTGGGTATGCTTACCCCTTCGGGGACCCTTGTGGGAAGGCGTGAGGATATTATTATTATTATTTATTTAATGTCATAATGATAGTTACGAATGTACCGTTTTCATTTTTATTCGAATTTTTTTAAGTAATAGTCAATTTATGTCTTTAAAGTAAAGCCTTAAAGGTTTTCTTCATACCACTAAATTTCAATTAACTAGCATTAGAATAATAGTAAGTATGTTTCTATGAAAAAAAAGTGCAAAAGATACTTAATAAAAAAAACACAACCACACAAGCAGAACCATCCAAATTTGAGGTTTTATTAAACCACATTTAATAAGAAAAGGTGAGAAAATAAAAGAGGGAAGTAAAAAGAAATATTTATTAACAAAATTTACTTTAACTCTATGCTATACTAACTAACCAATTTCCCAATATAATTATAAATATACTGAATAGAATCCAACCTATCAAGTATTCATTAACATTATCGCAAGCAGATTTTACCTCGTGTTTAATGCGATTATCCACCCAATTCCTGCTTCGGCATTTTTCACACGATTACATTCTAAGACGTACCCACTGCGCCAGACAGCCCCGACCTACCCCAGTGTGACGTCGCAAATAGGTCAAGAGCAGGGAGGGAGTGCTTTTTTCGTCGTCTTACGTGTTGTGTGTACTCTCTAGTAGACATTACGTTTATATGAAGTCATTGAAAGACGGCGGTCTGGTCTAGTGGTTAGAGCTCCTGACTGCGAAACTGGTTGCTGGTTCGATTCCCGCTGAGAGTTTTTTTATGAACACGAGTATTTGTACCTTAGTCTCGTATGTACTATGTATTTATGTATATATCTATCTATATTAGTTAATATATCGTTGTCTTTGAATTTCTCCTTAAACGTATGCAGGTATCCTTTCAATATTCCTTCACCGCAAAGCTCGTTGTGTGAGTCGTGATCATAGTCACTTAATTTGTTTGCGTTATATGAATAAAATCTGTATTTCATATCGAACAACTGTTCTTAGTAGGATTATAGTTAAACATCAATACTAACCAAGCAAATTGGCAAGATTCTATTAATTATGTCACAGCGATTTTTACACCATAAAATACTAAACAATTTAAACTTTAACCTATTTGCAATTAAGTCGAAAATTAAACGCTGACAATATCAATCGCCAACGCCATGGCCACATAGTTTTATATCTGCATACGAATAGGGACCTAATTCCATTGCTATAGGGCTTACATTTAAACGACCTAGTGAACACTAGTTAATAGTTACTTCAATCCGTATAACTTGTACTGTTTTAAGATAGATCTGTCTCTTAGAACTTACTATTTACTGAGAAACATTAAGCTTGTTGTGCAAATAAGACTAATATATGATTACGTACGGTAGTTTCAATTAAAACTGATTTTGTAGATCTTACTCTTCCCATAAGGGTCCCAGAAGGGGTAGGCGGATGTGTATAGACAGTACCCTCACACCCATTTTCCGCCAGGGATATATTTTAGGTACCAACGTGACAGATGACGAGTCCTCAAGCACGACTATACTATGTAGGTACGCCTTTGAATTTCACCTCAAACTTATACTGATTTCCTCTTCATGTCTTCCTTCGCTGTAAAGCTCGTGGTGTAACTAATCACTATGGACTCCGGTCTGAAATAAAAATATTCTATTCTATTCTATTCTATTCTATTAGGTGCCAACGTGACAGATGGCGAGTCCATCGCCGTGACTCAAGCACGACTATACATACGCCTTTTGAATTTCTTCTCAGACGTATGCAGGTTTCCTCTCGATGTTTTCCTTCACCGTAAAGCTCGTGGTGTGACTAATCACTGTACTTAATTTTTTAAAAACTCATTGGTACAGTCGGGATTCGAACTTGCGACCTTTGCGTCGCAGGCAACTGCTCGAACCACTCGGCCACCACGGCTCTTGGATATACCTACGTTAAATTAACTAAATGACACTCCTATCTGGGGTTTCTAAAGACCAAGTATCAAAATATATAAACCGTAACTCTATGAACACAGATCCTCTTCAGTAAAAGATGTCATTCAAAGACGAAACATGCAAAATCATTCAAATTTCGAACACTACAATTGCCATACGAATCTGACCCTTAGCTTTACAAACTAAGACATCGCCAATCATTGTTCTGCAAATAGCTGCTAGGCTAAGCAACAAGGCCCGATGCCAAAACCTAACCGTCGAATATGATTGCTCCTAATGCAGGGGGGCGAAGGGGGGGTGGGGGCAGGCTGCGTCGCGTCGTGTTCTGGCCGAGCAGTAAGTCTGGCTTAATCCTATCGGAAACGCGGGCCCCATTGAAGATCGGCAGAGGCTAATAGACGAGATAGTAGTTAAGAGATACGTCTGAAGATAAATGTGTGTAAAAGTTTTTTAAGAGAATTCCTAAAAGGAATAATTGCTTTAGTACAAGGCAATAAATTCAATTGCCTTGTACTTATACACTGATAACTTGGCTATCAGGTTACAAGTTAACGGAAGGAACGGAACAAAACGGATGGAATATATGCGCCAAAATTATTAGTAGATGGTTATTTTATAGATGAAGAAAGGGCGCTTGCTTGGACATATATAAATACAACGGACGCATAAAAATATTAAAGAATGATATGTTTATAAAAAGACAATTTAAATATCCCAGCACCGCACATATCTCAAGACCAATCCTAATGCGCTAGCCTCGTGTGTCTCCGGCGATGCATCTAGGCGGCCTGCTAGGGGGGGACATTACAAATTAATAGCACAAAGACCAGCCACAGATCGCCACAGCGAAAATTTACAGGCTCCAGACACCTATACCTAGATAAATGTAGTTTACGTTGCAAGCAATAGAGGTATAGAGCTGGGTTAGTTCGCTTATGAGGTTGGTACAATGATGTTTGACTGTTCTAAATTTAAAACTTGACGTAAAATCGTTTGGGTACAATACAAAATCAAAATCAATATATTTTATTCAACGTAAGGGACACAGGGAACACTTATTGAACGTCACATATTTAATAGAAACTAAAGTTACCACCGTTTCCAAGAAAAATACCTTGATACAATTGACTACTGGTGACTACTGACTGGTAGAGCAGGACTACTTAAGTACTATCCATAGATTAGCATCGAATAATAATCTATGATAATTTTTTTAAAATCTTAAACCTATATTTGAAGCACGATTCAATACAATTAGTAGGACACATCTAGCTGACCCGGTAAAATAATAATGGGATAAGAATTGTCCCTCACAGGGTAGGTAAACTTACAGAAATGATCCTAACACATTCCTAGAGATCTACATTATCCTAAGCAAGGCTAATAAATTGTCACTCACTGTCTACCTTAATATTAATACCCTATACCCTAAATAATGAATACTTAATGAGCCCTGGTGGCTGTGGTTCGAGTAGTTGCCTGCAACACAAAGATTGCAAGTTTGAATACTGACTGTACCAATAAGTTTTTCTAAACTTGATGATTAGTCACACCACGAGCTTTACGGGGAAGGAAAACATGGAGAGGAAACCTGCATACGTTTGAGAAGAAATTCAAAGGCGTATGTATAGTCGTGCTGGAGTAACGTTATTATCATTGGATTTGAACATGGTTTGAACATTTAGATTTGGCGGTGAGAATACGACGCATCATTGAGGAGCAAAACCAAGCAAGCCTTTTATTTAAACATTTTTTATTCCATTCCAATATCATTTGTGGAGGCTTTAACGACTGCCTCTACAAAAGTAAGCGGACAAATTGCTTCTAAAACAACAAAAGCCGACCGGAAAAATTCACAATCGTACCGAATCATTAATCTCAGAAACAAATGGAAATCGGCCGACATCTGCTATACTCGGCTCGAAAAAATGGCGGCCATAGTCGACAGTTGTCACGTTATTCTCGACGGGATTAATTAGAAATGCGATTAAAAGCAAACAAAACAGGGAATGGTGAACTTAAATTAATGAAAAATTACCACCCTCCGCGAGCACTCGTCAACTCTTTTTTTAACGGGGTCGCCCTCGCGCATTAAGCGGCTTTAATTTGAATTTGGAATTAGAATTACGCGCGCTTTATAATTATTGTTTTTTTTTTCGGCCCTTGATGGTTGATTTCTAATGCAAGCAGAGGTTTTATGAGTGGATATGTAATTATGAATGCCCAATGAAATGTATTATATTAAAATGAGCAAGGCAAATCAGATCTCACAGAAGCAGAAACAGGTAATTCACATGATTGGCAAGTTGTTCGCCAGTTAGGAAAGGGTTACGCTTACGGCTATCTATAAAATTAGTTTAGAATTAGTATGTAATACTAATGCGTAATGTAATTAAATGAGTACATATTACCTATTTTAGATAGCATATATAAATAGCATAGCATAGATAAATAAAAAAATACAGGCTGGTGCCGAAATCTTTTTTATATCGTCTCGCGTAATTTTAAAAATAGAACAATGGCTGTGTAAAATAATAAGTGATCGGAACGAACACTCGTGCGCGGGCAATGATGCTGGTAAGTGCTCTCATGAATGGAGAGCGAATCCAAGGGGCTTTGAGTGCACGCACCTCGGAACAGGAGGAGCTTTACTGTCTTTCTAGGCGTTTCTTAAATTACATACTAGTTATATTTATTAGATATAGAGCCGTGGTGGCCGAGTGGTTCGAGTAGTTGCCTGCGACACGAAGATCGCAAGTTCGAATCCCGACTGTACCAATGACTTTTTCTGAACATAAGTACAGTGATTAGTCACACCACGAGCTATTATTTAAATATATATACCTACATACATATAATCGCGCAACAATCACATAATCAGTTCTCACTAGACACACAGACAGATATTAGTAGATAAAAGATAGATAGATAAAAAGTTTATTTTCAAAGTTCAAAGAGAAAGTGTATTACAATAAGATCGGCTTATGGTAAAGAAATTATTCTAATTTTAATTGTAATATTACAATAATATCTACGATGATGACAATAAACCTAGTAACTAGTTTAACGCCGGCAAAACATGCCGTTGACAGAAGCGCTTTGAAGTTTTAAACCTAACTATTTATACCGTGAAAGTTAAGTTTACAGCTGGACATCACAGAACAATCGTAATGGTCTAGGAAATGCGACATGGCTGTTAAATTATATAAAGGATTACTAAACGTTAACTATTTTCACTCATTTCTGTAAATGACTCATTTGCGCGAGATTAGAGAATTAATAATAATAATACGGAGCCGTGGTGGCCGAGTGGTTCGAGCAGTTGCCTGCGACGCAAAGGTCGCAAGTTCGAATCCCGACTGTACCAATGAGTTTTTCTAAACTTAAGTACAGTGATTAGTCACACCACGAGCTTTACGGTGAAGGAAAACATCGAGAGGAAACCTGCATACGTCTGAGAAGAAATTCAAAAGCCATATGTATAGTCGTGCTTGAGTAACGGCGATGGACTCGCCATCTGTCACGTTGGCACCTAATATCCCTTTGGCGGAAAGTGGGTGTGTGGGTACTACCTATACACCTCTGCCTACCCCTTCGGGGACCCTTGTGGGAAGGCGTGAGGATATATTATATATTATTATTATAATAATAATAATCTCGACAGATAGCTGGATAATAGCCGTCGTGGCCGAGAGGTTCGAGTAGTTTCCTGCGACACGAAGATCGCAAGTTCGAATCCCGACTGTACCTATGAGTTTTACTGGACTTAAGTACAGTGATTAGTCACACCACGAACTTTAAAGTTTTACATATATAAAAAAAAAATAGAAGTAGGTAGTTGAAATAATCTGAATTTCTTCTCAAACGTATACAGGCTTTCTCTCGAGGTTTTACTTCGCCGTGAAGCTCGTAGCGTGGCTAATCACCGTACTTGAGATAAGGAAAACTTATTGGTACAGTCGGGATTCGAACTTGCAATCTTTGCGTAGCGTAGCTCATTTCAAAATGTAGATGAGGATTATTGTCCAAGATCTACATACTTCAAGACACAAGACTCCTAGTTAATGATCGAGCTTTAATAGATACTTACTAGGAAAATGTGTATCTACCTACGAATAGTAATGTTATTCTAAGTTTATTATGTTGCTAAAACAATAGACACATGAATCCATTACTGGTGTTTACTACCTATTTGACGAGGAATGCAAATTAGATTACGTACTTCATTTCTACTAGTACTCCAAACCGGCGAACTTGTATGAAACACAGAAGCAGCATCGAAAAAATGTATTTATTGGGTTGGCTGTGTTTTCTTTGAACTTGACTAGCGGTGCCCCACAGCATGACCTCCGTAAAACTTATTTTTCTAGTATCTGAGATTATTTTCTGTAATAGAACGTTCCGTTTGTTAATACAGCTAATTATCTTTATCTGTGCCATATTTGATCCACTTCCGTTCACTTATTTTTGCGTGAAAGAGTAACTAGATTCGACTACTACTAACTTTTGTCCGCGTGGAGCTCGAAAATATCATTCTTATGATTTTTCGGAATAAAACCATAACCTATTTCCTAATCCTTGGTATAAGTCACCATTTCAACTTTCAGGTAAATCGGTTGAGCCGTTTTGCCGTGAAAGAGCAACGACCAAACTTATAAACTTTCGCTTTTATAATATTAAAGTAAGACTAGTCATCAGTAGATCCAAGATGGATATCCAAAAAATATATAACGTGTGTTAAACCACCCTACTTCTCCCCAGATATATATTTCGGTGCCAACGTGGTAAATGGCAAGTTGGTTGTCAGGAACCGAATTTCTTCTCAAACGTATGCAGGTTTCATCACCCTATTTCCCTTCACCGTAAAATGACTAGTTTTATATTGGATTTAATGTTTCAGAGCTAAGATATTGATAAACTACGTTCAGTGCTATTCACCTATTTTAAATTACCGACAAGCATTGCATAGTGTACCCGATCGCGCGGCGACAACAGAAAATATTTATATACATACATACATATCATCACGCCAAGATATATAGAGCGCCATTTCTCTCTAGACTTACATACCTCTTTCGCTTCGTTCACATTCATCAGTCTCTTCATACATGCTCGTCGGTTTCGAGTACTCTTAACGTTCCCGTCCTTCAGAGTCCGATCTATTTGATCCAGGTAGTTGGAACGTGGCCTTCCTCTGCCTCTTCTTGCACACACTTTTGCTTTGTATATCTGTTTCGTCAATCTTTCTTCACTCATCCTTTCTATGTGTCCTAACCAACGTAACATGCCTTTCTTCATCTTTACAATCACGCCCTCATTCACGCCAGTTGAATATAATGCGTGAAATATTTATATAAGGTACAATTACAAATATCGGTCAATTAACAGGGAGATAACAATTGCACTCCGTTTCACTTTCAGCCAGGCCGTGCAGCTAAATATAATACAACGGATACGTCAATGGTGGACACTGGGTTTTCGGACACCACTTTCAATTTTCAATGCACACGCGGAATGTAGGGCGACTATATCAATTGCTTTCAAGGGATAGCTCGGGACTTATTATTACCGGGCAAATACGTTAATAGTTATTTCACTTTAAAATCTTCACGCCTTTCCACAAGGATACTTAAAAGGGTAAGCAGAGAACAACATTACCTATATTCTTGCTGGATTGTATTTAGATACTAAAGTGATGTTATGAAACGAAAATAATCAAGAAAAATATTATCTAAATCCTTTAGCAGGATTTGGATATATAAACCTCTATCCTCTTTATCTTTATGTCTCAATATAATCATTATCAATAACCAGAGGTGTATTAATCTTTTCGCCCGAGATTTTATTAGGGGATATTGTGTCAGATGGTGTGACAAACGCCCTTTCTTAATCAGGACTATACACACGCGTTTGTATGTACTTTCAATGTATTGTCCCTTCGACGTTAACCTCGTTGTGTGAACCTGATGTGCTATCAATAATTAATGGAAGTTCTATGAAATGTCCTACTGTAAAATGTCCCAACGTATGACCTTGATGGTCACCATACAGTTCCAGCCACGCGTACGGCTCGTTTACCACATGTTTGTAAATCGCGGACATTTTGTGTACTCTCGCTTAAATGATAATTAAATCACATTTACACTTTCATTCAATACATTTGAGCTGATTGGGAGTTAATTGCGAGCTAATAAGGCTCGATACGGCCGTACTTTGTAAAATATTCTTTTTTTTGCGGATTTTGTGGTCATATTTACATTATGATACTAACACTAGAAATAAGCAGAGCCACAGTGGCCGAGTAGTTGACTGCAACATAAAGACTGCAAGATCGAATCCCGACTGTACCAATGAGTTTTTCTGAACCTAAGTACCTACAGTGATTAGTGACACTACGAGTACACTACGCTACACTATCTACGTGTGAAAATATTGTATATATCAAACAAGACTGCATATAAAACCAAGCAACTCAAATAAAACGATAATAGAACTGCTTTGAAATAAATTACCATAATTTTGTGATATTTTATCGACGTCAGATTGATATAATTAGTCGTCATGACATTTAGCAAGATAGGAGCCGTGGTGGCCGTATGGTTCGAGTAGTTGCCTGCGCAACAAGGTTCGCAAGTTCGAATCCCGACTGTACCAGTGAGTTTTTCTGAACTTAAGTTCAGTGAATAGCCACACCACGAGCTTTACGGTTAAGGAAAACATCGCGAGGAAACCTGTATACGTCTGAGAAGCAATTCAAGGGCGTATGTAAAGTTGTGCTTGAGCGACGTGAACGAGTGTGTAATTGTAAAGATGAATTAAGTCATGTTACGTTGGTTTGAACATATAGAAAGGATGAGTGAAGAAAGATTGACGAAACAGATATACAAAGCGAAAGTGTGTACGAAGAGGCAGAGGAAGACCACGTTCCAACTACTTAGATTAAATCGATCGGACACTCAAGAATGTGAACGTCAAGAGTACTCGAAACCGACGAGCATGTATGAAGAGACTGATGAGTGTGGACGGAGTGAAAGAGGTATGTAAGTCTTGAGAGAACTGGTAGAACTCTCACGTTAGGGGTTCGGCGTGATGATATGTATGTATGTAATAATAAGCGACCAATCAAAAGATCGATATTCATTATGACTTCGCCGAGATTAAGCACGGCTGATTGATGTCATTCACGTCGCACAATTAATATTTTTTATTGCATTCAACGACATTAAAATTTGTACGGCGTTAATTTCTATAGCAACGGAAACATAAAAACACGTACAATTATACGTAATACTAAATTGACGCGTGACTATCGACAATAGAAGTTGGATTTGCCAACCCTTTGATTCGAGTAACTAATGAATGGCGTTTGTAATCATTCAACATTGAGTTTTAAGTTTGGAATAGATTAGGTGTAATTTTGTTTGTTCTCATGTGTTGTATGGGTGAACTGTTTTTACGACTGCCCGTATTGTGTGCCCTATACAGATGTTTAGTTTTGTAAAGGATATTTTTTACCGCTCGGTGGCAAAGTCATTAATATTATATTATATTATAGTATTATTATTATGAATGGAACGTGCTAGTTATCTGTCTGAAATCTTGACACTAAGACATGCCATAGAATATAAGATTGTGTACAGATGACAAATATACAAATCCGTACTTATTGGATATCTGTGGGGGCCCAGATTATGATAGTCACAGATAATTTACAGGTTTTATGATGATAAAAGACGTTGATCGATATACTCCAATATTCAAGGACGGGAACGACTAGAGTTTTTCGCGGTAAACATGAACTCGTATGTAGACACTACTGAATTTGGATTAAGCAAAAGAGGTATTAAAGGATAAAGAGACCTGGCGTTCTATTCTCGGGCTAGGCAGGGAGAATCGGCGCGATGATATTTAGCTATTTAAAAATGATCATAAAAACGTTATTGCGATTCTATTTCAACTGCATGTAAATAAAAGCAAGTGCTGGTAGATATAATACAAATATGATACATGTATGTATACCTACATGTACATATTTATGAATTCACAAACCGTATTGCAACGTACTAAGAACTTTGATCGCTTGAATAATTCACAGCTGACACGGCGATATTTACTTACAAAAATATTCCGCATGAAATTAAACACGTTTAAATAGAGGATCTTTCCAGTAGCACTTATTAGGGGGTGGAAAGGGGCACAGTGGGGTAAAAAGTGTAATTATGTTGATTATTTAGGTCGTAATGCGACTATCCCCCACACCCCATCATTAATCGCCCCCCACACCCCCCAGCACACCATTTTAGTCTTTATTATTTCGTTTCAATTATTTTTGTGATTATCTTTTTATGGTTGGCTGGCATTAAAACTGGAAAAATAACTGTTGACATTAAACGTAATTAGAATCGAAATTACGAGATGTCACCACAGTTTTTTTTTATTACAACGCCTGTTTCTGAGATGAGTCGGACCGAATCGAGTGAAGTATAAGGACCCAATTCTGGTTTTTCATTTATCTGAGTATTTCGCCGGAGCGTGTTCATCATTTCATCACTCAATTATTGAGATTTATTATAGGTATATTGAAGCTTTGATTTTGCCGATGTGTAATATGTGCTCTGTGTAACGGTAAACTATATATATATATGTATGTATTAAACTGTCATGAAGATTGTCAATCTTCCTCACGCCTTCCCACAAGGGTCCCCGAAGGGGTAGGCAGAGGTGTGTAGGTAATACCCACATATATAATCTTACTAGCTGTCCCACCCAGCTACGCCCGGGTGAAAAAGTTAAACTTCCTGAAACACGATCGCAGCGCCACCTATCGTATCTTTTAAGTTAAGTTCGTAAGCTATACTATCTTTTAAGTTGTATCAAACTGCACACGGTGTGCAAATTTTATTGAAAGCGGTTTAGTAGTTTAGGAGCCCATCGCGGACAATCAACGTGACACGTAATTGATATTTATTAAGATGACAGTTTCAAAATACTGTTTTTCTTTTGTTCATTCTTCACGATAAACATATGTATAAATAAACTATATTTTCTTCAGTAGTTTACGTGATGTAGTAAATATAGTTGTATAAGTCCCCGAAGGGGCTGGCAGAGGTGTATAGGTAGAACCCACACACCCACGTTCCGCCAGAGATATATTTTAGGTGCCAACGTGACAGATGGCGAACCCATGGCCGGTTCTCTAGCACGACTATACATACGCCTTTGAACTGCTTCTCAGACGTATGCAGGTTTCCTGTCGATGTTTTCCTTCACCGTAAAGCTCGTTGTGTGACTAATCACTGTACTTTTCAGAAAAACTCATTGGTACAATCGAGATTCGACCTTGCGATGCAACTACTCGAACCACCACGGCTATATACATTTTCTTCACTTATCTATTCTATTACATATATCTGGAGCACTGCACTATATGGTTGTGAGACGTGGACAATGACAAAGAGGGATAGAGAGGTGTTGGAGGCATTTGGAATGTGGTGCTGGAGAAGGATGGAAAAAATCAGCTGGACGGAAAGGGTGACAAACGAAGACGTGCTGAAAAGAGTCAAAGAAACAAGAATTCTACTGGAAACAGTCGAGAATAGAAGAGGAAAGATGATAGGCCACCTTATACGACATGATAGCTTCTTTAGAAACATCTTAGAAGGAAAGGTAGAGAGGAAGAGGAAGACCAAGATTAACATACATGGGTCAGATCAAAGAAAAAATGTCTCTCATGACGTATAAGGAGGTCAAGGAGGTTGCGCTGAACAGAAGCGAATGGAGGGGACTGCATCAGAGACGCCGACAAGAGCCCAGCTCTTAAATTTGTGATGATGATCTATTCTATACGTCCATACCAACGTCAAAGTTATAATTTGCCGTCATAATTTAATGACATTAATGAATTATTGAAATCAAATTTAGTACAGTATAAATACACAAAACAGTTGGAATTATATTTGGAAGCAATGAGCAAAGTAAGCTCTGCCAAAGAATCGGTATATAATTAAGGATAATGAGCAGCTATTCAGATGTCCGCCTCGATCCTTTTGCTGTTCCCGAGCTACTAAGATTCGGATGAGGCACTCTGGCACCTCTATTTGATTTTGTACAGAATCTTGTTATTCTAATTTTATTATTCTTGGCATCTTTGAAAGATCTTCGAACAAATAATATTGTCCTCACCTCACGCTTACCCACAAGGGTCCCCGAAGGGGTAGGCAGAGGTGTATAGGTTAATACCCACACACCCACTTTCCGCCAGAGGTATATTAGATGCCAACGTGACAGATGGCGAGTCCATCGCCGTTACTCAAGCACGACTATACATACGCCTTTGAATTTCTTCTTAGACGTATGCAGGTTTCCTCTCGATGTTTTCCTTCACCGTAAAGCTCGTAGTGTGACGTGTGACTAATCACTATACTTAAGTTCAGAAAAACTAATTGGTACAGTCGGGATTCGAATTTGCCACCTTTGCGTCGCAGGCAACTGCTCGAACTACACGGCCACCACGACTCTATAAATAATATTGTAATTAGCGTTTTGTTTTCTTTGAAATATCAAAAGTATTCGAAATATAGTTTTAATGCAACATGAAAGGTATATGTAAAATTGAGGTATAATTGTATTTATATCAAAACGCTTTCTCACTTGTGTGTCCATAGGGATAGGCAAAGATGTTAAGCAATCCTCGCAACTTATTTTTATCTTTCTTATTTTCTTTCCTATTCTTTTCAGTGTGTTTGTTAATAATGTTTAATACATAATATATACCTAATGACGTGCAATAATTATTATTCGCTTTGCCTTACCTCAAGCTATTAAATATTAATAGCTGGTTGCCAAAGTCACTTCTAGTAATAGTGAAGTCATGAATCAAATTATATCGAAAATATTTATTCAACGTAAGGGACACTGGAAGCACTTAAACGTCACATACTAAATAATAAACTACAGTTACAATCCATATAGTGGGTTAAAAGTCCGATATATATTTGAATTGTCATAATGGGATCATCTATTATTTCGTAGCTCTACGCACATCCTTCTTGAAATCACGACTGACGAAGACGGGGCTCGCTAAATGAAGGGGTTTTTATTCCTTCTAATTGTTATTCCTTCGATAAAACTACGAACGAATTTTTCATTCTTTGACTCGTTTCATTTTACGAATAACATTAATTTAAATAAAATTGATTGATGTAGTTATAATTAAACTGAGTCCTATGCTCGTACTTAAAGTAAATATCGGATTATAATTCATATTTTGTTACAAGTATGACATAAAAATTACATTCATACCATTTTATCGAACTAACACGAGTGTCATCGTATGTGTAACGGTGTAACAGCACCCACCCTTCGGCTCAGGTAAATATATATTTTGATGCTAATGTATGTAATTAATAATAATACCTGGGGACAATTCCACACAAATTGACCTAGTCCCAAACTAAGCAAAGCTTGTGTTATGGTAACTAGACAACGATACATTTACTTATATAGATAGATATACACAAGGACATCCAAGACTAAGGTACGAATACTCGTCACACAAATATCTGCCCTCAGCGGGATTCGAGTCCGCGACCTCAAGTTTCGAAGTCAGGAGTTCTAACCACTAGACCAGACGGTCGTCAAATTATAATAATAATGTAACAGATCGCAAGTCACTAACACCAGACGACTTAATGAGACGAATAGAGCAAAAGTTCTAGACGTAGGTTACAGGTCTCCTGTATCAGATCTAATCCGCTACCGTACAACTTGGTGACAGGCGACAGGTGACAGGTGACAGGCTTTTCTGCTGAATATTAAGCTAATTTCTTAAAAAAAATGCAAGTAGAGTGCAAGTTGCGATTATTTGTAAGATGCTGGCCGAGTGGTTCGAGTCGCTTGCATCGTAAGGCTTGCAAGTTGGAATCCCTGCCGAAACAAGAAAGCATACGTTTGAAAAGAAATTCAAAGACGTTTAGTATTATTCACTTCCTAATCTGTAGATTTAATAATGTATGTGATTATTTCGAATCGCGGCAATAAAATGTTGTCATTAGTTTGTCCGTTATAAAACACTAGGTAATTTCATGCCCGACAGGAATAACTTTTTTATACGAACATCCGTGCACCTTGTCCTTTTCACACTGTGTGACAAGGACGGGACGCTACGAAGTCAACAATCGAAATACTTGCAGGATTTCAATGATTGTATGACGAGCATTCCCAAACTTTGTAGTACATTGACGTCTCATAAAGAATTAAGTTGTACAACAACGTGATAAAGCAACAATGTGTATGCAACAAAAAGAAATTGACTGCAATTCAACTTACATTCGGTCTCCCTTTTACATCGGGAAAAAACACAAACGCGACCGAACGCCAAGTTCTAATTAAAATGATTAACTTAATGGTCTTAGTCATTAGCGATTTTAATTCGTAATAGTCTATTTTTTCGTCCGTTGAAATTATAAGCGAGGGTTTCAGTTTACGAGAGCTACTGCGATTTTTAACTTTTACGACTAATCGTAATAATTAAGTTCATTTTACTATTGTTGGTTCCGTTTTTGTATTCCACTTGTCATTTCGGTGTTGCCATGTATTAAACAATTTATGTAAAAAAATCTTTTTATATAGGGAAACATTACTTGCAATTAAAACTAAACATGAAAGCCTTGGTGATCGAGTGGTTCTTTTAGTTGCTTGCAACACAAAGATTGCCAGTTAGAATCCAGACTGTATCAATGAGTTTTTCTGAACCGTTAAGTACAATGGTTAGTCACATGTTGCCACAAGGGTCCCCGAAGTGGTAGGCAGAAGTGTATAGGTAGTACCCACACACCCACTTTCCGCCAGAGATATAGTTTAGGTGTTAACGTGACAGATGGCAAGTCCGTCGGTTACTCAAGCACGACTATACATACGCCTTTGATTTTCTTCTCAATCGTCTCGATGGTATACTGCACCGTAAACCTCGTGATGTTTCTAAAAACTGTACTTTTATTTCTTTACTTTAATTTCAGAAAGCTCATTTGTATAGTCGGGATTCGAACTTCCAATCTTTGTGCCGCAGGCAACTACTCGAACCACTCGGCCACAACGGCATCTGCTCACCCCTCCGGAGATCCTTATTCTTTTTTTTTTTTTTTTTTATACCACTTGGGTGGCAAACAAGCATGCGGTCCGCCTGATGGTAAGCGGTTACCGCCGCCTATGAACGCTTGCAACACCAGGGGTATCACTCGCGCGTTGCCGACCCTGCAGGAATCTTT